>BPLQ01013760.1:0-27725 GCA_021605075.1 Caerostris darwini
CTACACTCATGTCCATAAATTAAGGATAATTCAGAATCACACAGAAATTGAATTCTAAAATAAAAATTTCACCTGTAGAATTATCACACACATCTTGAAGAAGAATATGCAAATTACAGGAAACCAAAAGATGGCGCGGATAGTACGTCACAATGACGAGAGTGTAAGAGAGGGGTATATAAGGAATGGTGGCAAAGAAGTAAAATTGTTCACAAGCGCTTTAAAAGCCTTTCAGTGCAATAACCACATAGTTATGCAACAAAGGAAGCATTTGGATGATTTTTTACATGGTAGAATTATCGGACGACTGGAATGTGGACGTACCCAGCTGGAAATATCCGAGGAACTAGGAATCACCCAGAGTGTCATCTCCAGGCTTTGGCAACTATTCCAAGATGATGGTAATGTGAGTAGATGTTACAACACAGGTCGTCCCCGAGTTACAACGCCGAATGAGGATCGGAATTTAGCAGTTACTGCCAAAAGAAACAGACGGAGCTCAGCATCAGACCTGCCTCGTCAGCTCTCTTCAGCTACCGGTACGACAGTTTCAAGGCAGACCGTGTACAGACGCTTAGGGCACATTGGTCTATATGCTCGTAGGACTGTCAGATGTGTTCCACTTACCGCAACTCACTGTCGCCTGCGATTAACCTGGAGTAGAGGGCATGCATTGTGGACACCGCAACAGTGGTCTTGTGTGATGTTTTCCGACGAGTCCAGGTTTATTTTTGCAGTCTGATTCTCGCCGGACTTTCATATGGAGAGCAGTACCCGTTACCCAAGAGAACAACACTTACTGAACGACACCGTTACTGTGGTGCAGGATGGCTCATTTGGGGAGGAATTATTCTTGGTTCCAGAACTGACCTGCATGTTCAGAGTGTAACGATGACAGACCACATCTATCGGGATGTCATTCTGGAACAACATGTACGTTTGTTTCGGGGCGCCATGGGTGCTGAATTTCTGTTTATGGATGACAACGCCCGTCCTCACCGTGCAAACATTGTAGACGAATGCCTTCAATTGGAGGATATCACCCGTATTGATTGGCCAGCATACTCACCGGACTTGAATCCAATAGAGCATGTGTAGGATATGCTTGGCAGACGAATTGCAACCCGTCAACCCCCTCTCACCTGTCAATCGGAACTTCGGAGGGCATTGCTTGATGAGTGGTGTAATATGCCCCAAGATCAGATTGATAATTTGATACTCAGCATGCCTAGGCGTTGTAAGGCCTGTATTGCATCGTCCGGGAGACATACTCCATATTAACCATCATACTAACCATGTCATACTGTTATTTGTAAATAGGTTCTTTTTTTAAAATTTGCTCCAGGGAGTAAAAATCGCAATTTTTATTATTTATGTCAAACATATAGCATCTTTTTTGCTCTTTACCTTTTGTTTAATAAATAGACTTTACAAATAAGTCAAATTTGTTTTGCTTCTGTCTCTTTCTTTGCCTGAACTTCATTATCCTTAATTTATGTACATGAGTGTAATATTAAATATCTCGGCTTAATTATAAACAATAAACTTACATTTCGAGCTCATATTCAAAAAATCAAAGAAACATGTTGGAAAAAATTTTATCTCACTCTACGACTCATTAATAAATTTTCTAAATTAACTTTGTCAAACAAACTTCTTCTCTACAAACAAGTTCTTAGGCCTATCCTTACCTATGCTGCCCCAATCTGGGGTCTAGCAACACAATCTAACAAGAAATCTGTACAAATTATTCAAAACAAATTAAAACGTATTATCACTGGTACACCCTGGTTTGTCCGCAACTCTACAATTCATCAAGATTTAAAAATTGATTCTATTGACAACTATATTACTAAACTTTCTAGAAATTTCTTCAATACCATTGCTACTCACGAAAACCCTCTCATCAAAGCACAAACTATATTTACGCAATTGAATGGAAAATACAAGTATCCTTTCTCTACTACCATAATTTCCTTTTCTCCTTTCTCTAAATGGAATCAAAGCCTCAAACCACCATAATTTCCTGCTCACTTATCGCTTTTTTAGATATTTTACTTCAACGCATATTTACTGATCATAAATTTCTTATTACGTTTCCATCACCCATGATTTACATTTTTCTTACTTTCTTCTTTTTTTTCTCTCAAATCATACGATTACTATTAACCATGACTTTTTTTTTCCTACTGCCTTCACATACCATTGAGTAGATGAACGCATCGCGTTCAGGCACTCGACATCTTTATTCAACAATGATGATGTAATACATTTTGCAATCTTTTTATATTAAAAATATATATTATTAATAAAAAAATAAATGTTCTCTGACAAGAAAGGATTAAAATCTACATTTGTTAAATCTTTCTTATCGAGAACTGGGTATTTGCACTTTTATATCATCACTCATCTCCTCGTATTCGAGATTTTGACTTGACTTGACGCTTTGAGATGTCGAGATTTTGTTTTGCCGCTGTTTTAAGTTAACGGAAGTGAAAGCGGACGCTATGCAAAAACTCATTTTAAGCTTTCCGTTAAATTACGGTTTCTGATGAGCGCATGCGCAGTGGTATCATGCGCCAAATAGCGGGAAAAGTGAAAGCGGATGGCTTCTGCTATGCAAAACCTCTCTAGTGAGTGATTGCATCCGTAACCACTTTATGGAATCCAATGCCATTTTTAAGAAGAATTCCATAATATAAGCAGATCTTTCATGGCTTCCTAATTTCTTATTCATACCTCTAAGCAAGACATCCAATAAACTATTTATACCTGCAAGATTAGAATTAAAAATTGAAGGATCGAAGAAATCTTAAAAGAGGATCCAGCTCGAAACACATAGGATTTACACAAAGTTATTCCAACGGCAAAAGCAGAAAAACAATAATTGGTGGCATCAGAATACGGATTACGTAATCGGTTGGCGAATTTCACGCAAATACTTCTTTCGCACATTTTTTGAAAGCCAGACTCTTACTAAATTTACCTTGGTAATTCCAGCTTAAGTGTTTTTTATTCTGCACTTGCGAAACTGAAGTTTAACAGTCTTTCTTTTAGTGAATGAAAACTCGCATCATGGATATGAAAGAAATAGATTTGTATGACGCCCAATCCTTTCTATCAGAATCTCAAGAAATTAATTTGATAAAACCTCATTCCTACGCTTTAGATGCAGTGGCCAAATACCGTAAGTTTATTTCGTGGTGGTTCTTTGTAAGAAACGCACCACGCATAATGGCATCCGATTTTAGAGTACTTCTTCATTTCATGAAAACCTGCCAGTTGCCATTCGAAACTTTTTCTGAAGATATCGCGTCATTGGGTTCGATAATATCAACATTCATAGAAAATTTTGACATTTTGAGGAAAGAATTATTTTCGCTTTCTGAAGAAGTGGAAAATTTTGTTAAGTGCGCATTACATTTTGATCCAGAGTCATCAAACGAATTTTTCGACATGTATAACGATATTCTGACGTTTGGATGCGACATCTTGCAGTGTTTCTTGGATTGTAAAAAATCTTTTGATGACTACATTAGCGTAAGACACAAACTTGCTACATCACTTCTTTTGTAAATTTTATGATTGAGTAGTTAGAAATAGCATTTTTAAAAAACATCTTTATTGAAATATGTTTTATTTATGGTGCGAATGAATCATTTTCTCATGATTATATTAAGTTTTATTTAAATGTGACTAAATGAAAGTTGTTTGCTCATCTTTATTGAGAGATAAATGCTGTATTAAATTAAGCTGTATTTATTTGTGATTAAATGAAAGCTCTCTTTGTTAAATTTTATTCATAAATAAAAATTGTGTTAGAATGAGTTTGGTTTACATGAGGTTAAAAAAAATTCATTTTCCCTGTGTTATTGATCAATGCAAATTGTGTTTCGGTAAATTACATTCTGTTAGTTAAATATATTACTTTTTCGTGCTTTATGATATTTCTTATAATTAAATAATTTTGTAGAAGTCGTTATATATGTTAAGACTGTAATAGTTTAGTAAACCAAATAGTAGGTTTAATAGTATAAGTGGTAAGTTCTTCTACACATATTTGAAATTATCAACAATATACTTGTAAAAAATTCAAACTTCAATTATTCTATATGTAGCAATAAAAACAATCTTCGTAATATTTGATGGCTTTTTGTGAATTATTAAAGATTTGATAGATATTAGATATTTAAAAACATTCGGAACATTCTTAAAATTCACACTTTTCATTCACTTCTTTCATGCCTCATGTTTTATATTGTTGGATGTCACACACCTCTACAACCACCCTGAAGATGGATTGTGCTTTCTGAGAGGGCATCTACAGTTGCTGTCTTTATTTTTGTATCATATGAGAGAAAACCTGGAATAATACTAAAAGGCAGCCTGGTTGTTAATGGAAGGCACTTACACAGGTAGTCATATAAAAATAGCTCAAAAGAGATCTGTTAAAATACTTTAATTCATTGAATTAAAATACAATTATAACTGTATTTTAATACCTTAAATTGGTATTAAATCTGACGATAAATATACCGGATGTCAGAATTATTAACATTTATTAAATTTGTTTTATTATCTTAAAATTAATTGAAAAACTGTTAAAATTTTATGTCATAATTTAACTTTTGTAACAATGATATTTTGCATTGAGGTTTCCCTATTCAAAAAATTTGCCACGGGCCCTCAAATGGTATACTTTCGCCACTGCTTGTCGAAGTGCTCAGATAAGAACTCATTGGAGAGCCTTGTTCTCAGATCTCTTGTCACAGGTCAATTGACATCTGCTGTGGCAACAACTGTGTCTTCACATTTTCCTCTGTTTATGACCACCACTATTCTGCAAGCTTTCAGCAATACGTGCTAACCTAATGTTCACAAAACAATACCATTTTTAGGTAGAAATTCCATTCACAAGTAGATCTTGTATATCTTCTTGTTCTTATTTCTAAGTAAGCCATACAACGAAGTTAAGCATCATTGGGCGCGGTCAGTACTTGGGTGGGTGACCACCTGGGAACACTGCGTGCCGTTGGCAAATTTGGGACCTGAATGGCCGAGTGTCTAGCGCTCTGGCGCTCGGTGCCACAGGTTTCGGGTTCGAATCCCGGCGGTGCCATGGATGTTTGTAGTGGTTCGGAATCCACTTTAAGCCGTAGGTCCCGGTCTCCTATGACTGTAAGAGCGTCACGGAGCAAAAGTCAGGCTTCTACCTACGGGTGCTCCATCACAACAGAAGCTGCTTCCTTCCCCTTCAATCATGAGTCCATATGGGCTCGTGGGCTTGGCCAGCCAAGTGGGATAAGAAACAACAACAAGCCATACAAAGTACACTATTTGCACTTGCAAGATAGAATGTCGTTGTTTCTTATTCCAATTTGACACTAGCAACATCTAGACAAAGTCCATGAACCTGTGTATTCAAAATTAAACTTACGAGTCATGATAAAACACTTGTTAATCATTTTAGTAACAACCAAATTTTTATTAGATGCCTTGTTATGCAAATTTAAAGCAATATATAAAAAAAAGGAAATAAATATAAATGTTCTACGATTCAATAGAATCCTTTTTCGCTACTTTTTTGGTTTGGTTGTATTATTTTTGCATATTAATAGAAGATCCCTTTGTAGTTGCACAATAAATTTCAAATATTAAGAGCAAAATATTTGATACATTGAAAAACCATTTATTCATTCTTTAATATTATTCTAGTGACAATTTTTTTAACCTTAAATTGTTTTGTCTTAATGTTACGTAACATTTTGAATACTTTGTTAAATATGCTGCGCTTTTTAAAATTACTGGCATTTTTTATTATATTTTTAATTAGTAATTATATTTTAATAGCAAATTTATATGAAGGTAATCATTTTAATATAAATGAAGCCGTGTCATTTACATTTGTCCTCAAATTTTCTTTTAACCATTTGTGGCTTTTAATTTTTTTTTGGAGATGGTAATAGCTGTAGAAGTGCATATAATTTCAGATAAAATATATTCATTTCTATTATACATGCAGTCCATTAATTCAGCGTTGATATAATGGTTATTAATTTTGAATCGACAAAGAAGTAGCAGTTTAATTGTCAAGACAATATATTTTACATTTTTGTAAAATAATTTTATCTTCTACAAATTTTTGGAATTCTAGGAATAATTATAATTTTTTCTATTCCTTATTGTTATCGCATATTTACATAATTACCATTTTGTATCGACAAATATAACTAAATTTAATATTTAACTTAACTTTGATAAGCTCAGTATCTTAACATTTTGGTTATTTATGCTCAACTTACTTTTTCGAAGACCATCTCAATTTCTTCATTTTTCACCATCTGACAACTCTTATTCAAAGGAAAAATACAAAATTGCATGTTATAATCCTTAATAACCACATTAAAGTGACAATTGGTTTGATAAATGGAAAATCACTTTAAATAAAAGAAAACTGAGGCAGTCCTTCTTTTCTATACGTCGTAATTGTGAAATTTACGAGTAAACATTAGTTACAGTTATTCCTTGAAAAGAAATACCTAGATATAATTAAATACCTAAATACATGGGCATCTAATTAGATAAACATCGAACGTGGAAACATATTTTCAACATTATCAAAATAAAAATCCTCACTTTCTCTCTGAGTACTTTAGCTGTCTTAAGACGTATAGCTTTCTTCTCCGCAGTGTTAAATCCAGGTGAGAAAGGAGTTTGAAACTTTATTTGGAATTATTCTTGCTCTTCTATTAATTTCCGATGAGCAAATTCATGAGTGAAAAATATTTTTTTTCTAATACAGCTGGCAAACACTTAGACAACTGTCTTGGATGTCTTAACGCACGCGCGGCACAGACGTTACTCACTTTGCATTACCCAGGGGGCGCGTGTAACTTGAAAATAAGCCACGGACGCGGAGTAGCAATACCCCCGCAGCGCTCTACGATCCTATTAGACCGGGACCTACGGTTTAAAGTGGATTCCGAACCACTACAAACATCCATAGCACCGACGGGACTCGAACCCGAAACCTGTGGTACCGAGCCCCAAAGTGCTAGCCACTCAGCCATTCAGGCCCCTGAGTCAAAAATATAAATTTGAACATTTTTTAAGTGTTCCTGAGTTTAGTTATTTTCATAAAAATTAGCTGTTTGCACTTGATTACAATATCATTTAAAAAATTATGACATATAATACAAAAAGGACTGCCTCGGTTCTTTATTATTCAAAGCAATTTTCCATTTATCAAACCAGTCAAGTACTTTAAGGTGGATAGTAAGGATTATAGCAAGGAATTCAGCATTTCAAAAAAAACGCTATTTTATCAGCTTAGATTGCTGTAAATACTTATACATATTGAGATCGATTTGATCTCTTTATTAATACAAACATATCTAAAAAACCCAATAGAATATAAAAGTTTGTTCTTTTCGAATACTAAAATCTCACGTCATAAACATCAGCCAATAGGAATTAATAGTAGACAGCAGATTGATTGTGTTCCATTATTTAACATTTTATTATATGACGAAACACTCCTTAAAGATGAAGAAAGGAGGATTCACATGATAATTGAGCATTAGGGAGAATTACAGTGAGATATTTTAAGCATTTGGTAAACAAATAAAAACATTATGATATGTTATATTTTAGTATTATTAATAATAATTTTAATATTTTTATTGTTTCATAGTGAACAAATTAGATTCAATGAAGAATTCAAGAACAAATCCTACATGACTTAGATGTGTTTCTTTACTTCTTTTTTCATCATTGAAATAAAGGGCGCTCCAAAAGAAATCTTGAATGAATTTGGAACACACTGGAGTAGTTGGAAATCTTTAACTATAAAAATGACGTCTAATGTGTCACAAAATTCACGAAGATTCCTTGCGGGAATTCGGGTTCACATATAACATGTTTTACATTTTTTTCTACTTGCAGGTTACTAAATCTGTGTGTCAACTTTTAGAAGATAAGGTCCAACTTGGACAAGATTTAGTATGGTTTGGATTGTCGCTCTACGGTCATTTTGGCGGAATGATGGTCAATTTGTTAGCTCTCTGGCCTTTGGTACCACAGGCCTCAGGTTCGAATCCTGGCAATGGCATGGATGATTGTTAGAGGTTTAGAATCCACAGTAAACTGTAGGTCCCGGTCTAATTAGCCTGAAGTGTGCAAAAAATATCTGTAGAGCGACAAACCAAATCAACCAAATTAATAACTACGGTCATCTTGTGCACACGAGGGCTAAACAGACCGGTTTAATGTGGATTCCGAACCACTAACAAACATCCACGCCACTGTCAGGATTTGAACTTGGAGCTTGTGGTACCATGTGGTACCAAAGACCAGAGCGCTAGCCAATTGACCATCAGGCCACCACTTGGAAAAGGAAGGAATTTATCATATATGTTTTATAAATACGTTATAAAATTGATGTTTATAAATATTTCATTAAATCCTTTTATAATATAAATTTCAAATTATTTCAACTGAATTCATCAGTATTTTTCATCTACATCACCAGCGGCGTAACAGCCTGATGGTGGGCCAAAGGCCGTCAGCCAACTGACTGTTTTCGAGACAGGAGATGATTTCGTTTTACGGCGTGGTGTTTGCCACCTCTATGCCCAACGTTTAACAGTCATATTAGATCGGATCCTACGGTTTAAAGTGGATTCGAACCACTACAATCCTCTCTGGCACCCCCGGAAATCGAACCTATAACCTGTGGCACCAAACGCCAGGGCGTTAGTCACTTGGCCATCAAATCCCATTAGTATTTTTAATTACCAATTATCGATAAATTATTATCAAAAAACTATTCATCCATACTTAGATAAACAAAAATCAATTTTGATAAATACAAAATGCAATTTTGACTAACAATTTATGGAAATAATTTACCTTCTCCAGCCGACACATGATAAGAAAAAAAATATATCGAAAAAAAAAATCTTCTTAGGATAGCTTTTCGTGTCAGAACAACTCAAAATTCATTCTAACTAGAAATTTTATTCGAAATATACTTTTATTTCAAGGGCCTGAATGGCTGAGTGGCTAACGCTCTGGCGCTCGGTACCACAGCTTTCGGGTTAGAGTCCCGGTGGTGCCATGGAGGGTTGTAGTGGTTCGAAATCCCCTTTACGCCGGTCTGATATGATCGTAGAGCGTTGCGGGGGCATTGTTACTCCGTGTCCGTAGCTAATCTTCAAGTTACACGCGCCCCATGGGTGATGCAAAGTGAGTAACGTCTGAGCAGCGCTTGCTTTAAGGCATCCAAGACCAAGCTGTCTGAGTGTTTGCCAGCTGTATTAGAAAGAAAAAAAACTTTTATTTCATATGATATAAAACAGCCATGATTTAAACGCAATTACCTGTTTTCTTTTAGTTAAAAAAAAATATATATATTTTATAAAAAACTATCATGCCATTGGATTTGTTCTTGAAATTAAAATATTAATTTTAAGGTCTTGTTAGCGAGTTTCTTCGCTTATACTGGAAAACCAAAACTATAAATCCATATGTTTGAAATTGCTTCCTTTTGGCTTATAGAGGAAAGCGAATAGTATTGTTAATAATCAAATAAAACCTTACAGAAATGAACTTTAGAATGTGTGATGTATCTGCATAGAGCGTTCAATATTTATAACACAGATTCATCTGTTAATTTGTGAGCAAGTTTGCTGTGCCACTAGAACATGTTGTTTGCCACTAGAACGTTTGAATTTATCCCGGGATTCTACATTACGCAGGATGCACCAGATAGGAGCTTGCTACACCAACCCCTTATGTCACACCAATTTGAAAAAAAGGCCCATCACGTTTGGCTTCTTGGGTATTCAAACCCACCTCCTCAAGCTCAGTGGAAGAACATTTCGACATATAATAAAAATGTATCCATCCCTGTCGATTGATGCGGCGGCCTGATGGCCAATTGGCTAACGCTTTAGCCTTTGATACCACAGGCTTTAGGTTCAAATCCTGGAGGTGGTAAGGTATGTTTGTAACTGGTTTCGAATCCAAGTTAAACTGTACGATTCAGTCTATTTATCCTACAGTGTGCATAGGATGACTGTAGACGACAAAACAATCCAAACGAAACCATCGATTGCTGAAGCTTCGAAATGGCACTAGAGCTTTTAAATTTATCCCGGGAATCAACATTAGACAGGATTCACCAGGAAAGATCTTGCTACACAGATATCCCTTTTTGACACGACAATTTCAAACAATCAAATGAGGCCCGTTGGGTATTCAAACCTTCCCCCTTAAGCTCAGTGAAAGAACATTTTGACTTGCAGTTTAATCGTAGCCAATCCTCGGAAAAAATTTGGTTTCGATATCGTTTGTCGAGTATCAAACCAAGAACTGTTAATTTGATGTATTAACGCACTATTACTATTCTGTTATGGCCCTTAATAGAAATCCAGAAACCCTATTTAAATTTTACCCTAAAACAAATATTAATTGATTCAAAAGGATAAATTTATTTTCAGTTTATTCCCCGAATAATTTTTTCATCTAAAAAATTGCTTAAACTTCAACCTTACCCCTTTCAAACCACATATAGTCAACAGCAGCTTGACATCTGCGCACTTCTATTATGTTTTCATTTACTTTTTCAAAAGCAACAAATAAGTTCTTTTTTATCATAAAGATCCATCAATATCAAGCGTGTTTGAATTATTGAAGTAAAGTAGCACCAGGTATTATCTGGTAATTGAATTCAATTTTCATCTTCCTACCACTTAGATGTGTGTCTGACGATATTAATGTTTGTTGTTATAAAATTTAAAGTAAATAAGCATTAACGAATATTAGAATATAAAATCCAACTAATTTGGAAACTTGGAATTCTGATCTTCAGTATAGTAACGATTGAATTACTGTTCCTGTATAATGAATCAAGAACTGGCCTATTCGTCTACTGTTGAAATAGTGACAAAATACCGAAAACTTCTTTCCTGGTGGACGTTTGTCAGAGTGACAAATCGTTTAATGCATTCAAATATAGACTTGATTTATGATGTGTTAGAAGTTAGTAACTTTCCGGATGAAAGCATATGGGAAAAAATACGAAAGATGAAAAAAATTGCAAAACATTCAATTAAACGTTGTAGTGTTATTCAGAGTGGTTTAAGAAAAATCGCAGTCTTGATGTGCCCACATATAGAAGATGTTGCAAATTATAGCCCTGAAATAAGCGACTCTGTTGCTTTCGCATGCAGAACACTGAAGTCAATGGAAGATAGAGTTTATAGTATGTTCGAACAACACCGGAAACATTTTGCTAAGTATTGCCACTTGTGGGAAAGTACTTTAGCAAAATTAAATTAGGGGTATTTTTAAAATTTTGCTACAAATTAACTTTTTGTCTTTTTAAAATATTTTTATGCAGATAATGTGAACTTTTAAATCCAAATTATTGAAATTTGTGTTTAAACAAATTTGTTATGTATACAATGAAATGTTTTAATCAATGAACTCTCATTTTCAAACTTGAATAAATTTTCTTTATCGATGACCAAAGTATTTTTCAATTGATTTTTTTTGTTGTTTATATTATTGTCTAGAGAAATCTATGGGTAAAATTAAGGTAGAATGTTAAAGTTCAGTATCTATTCAAACCTAACTTAAAAGAAAATTGTGAAATAAAACTGATTTTATTGTAATTTAAGTTTAACGTTTATTAGAAAATCTTTACTTTCATATTTTAAAGTATTGTTAATATTTAAGCAGTTACTTAAAAATTTTATCAATTTCTTTCTGCCTTAATGTAGTTTAGCAATTTTCCACTTTACATATTTACAACTACTAAATAAATTATTTTATGAAACTGTCTTAAGCAATTTGGAATTTTACTAAGACAATTTTTTAACTTCATCTTTTGTTAGCTTGTAAATTGTTGATTTGCGCGTGAAAAAGTTTTACAAAAAGAAATTGATGATTTGAACAAAAAGAAATTACATTTTTTTCTGGGCTGCAATTGATTATACTTTATGAAATAGTAGTTCTAAACCTTCTAAGTCAACACATTTTGTGAACAAATGCTGAACTTCAAAGGTAATAGATGAAGTAAGAAGACAAAATAAAAATAGCATTATACTACCAGAAATTTGAACTATTGAAGTGTTAGAATTCGTACATAGTTTTTACATTATATAAATACAGAGGCTCTTCTAATAATTAAAATCTTCTAGAAAACAACAATTAATAGTGACCATATATTACTTTAAGTTAACATTTATTTGCAAATTATGTTATAAAAAATGAAATAAAAATATAAGTATCATATAGTTGATTGATGGGCTTTCCTGAATCCTTATTTCGTAATAGATGATCATTGCACAATAATTTATTTTCTTCTAGAACTCGTATAGGTTTGGTTTGTCGCTCCAATGTAATTATGTGCACACTCTGGGCTAATTGAACAGGAACCTATTGTTTAGCATGGATTCCGAAGCATTAACAAACATCCATGCCATTACCAGGAAGAACTCGTATAAGTAAGACGGTATTTTTGATAACAAAATGATCTGTAAAACCAGAACCTATTTATTACTTTAATTTGCATTTAATGTTAAGATAAAGAAAATTTATGAAATGCACAGCTTTTTTTGCTTTTCAGGAGTGTTGTTTTTGTGGCTGTGAGAAGACCTTATCTGACAAATACATCATTTATTTAAAATATAAAAATTATTCACAATATACAATAAGTTACGAAATTTTATGATAAATATAATTCATGAATTGCAAAAAAATTGTTTCACATGACATAGCTAGACTAGATATGGATCTTTGCTAAATGAAGCAATCTGATACTTTATAACAGAATATTCCTTTTTAATTCGTAGATATCGATTCAAAAGATAAATTATGTTAAACTGATAAAATTGATATTACATAGTTTAGTTTATTGATGTTTCAATTAGGTGATAGTCTCGATTTAATTGAAATTTCCCGGATTGTTATTTTGTTGTTTAATTAACAAGGTTTTATTCTGGGTTTCGTAATTAAGGAAAATCTCTTTAAGATGCACAAAAGGGTTTTCTTTTTTACGCCGACTATTAAATCCGTCAGCATGATATTTCTGTTGTTGAAACCATGGATAACAAATGATTGTGAGATGAAAATACCCAATAAATACTTCATTTAGTTCTAGAATCATATTAAGTATAAAAATTATTCATAATATACAGTAAGTTATGGAACTTTAAGATAAATATAATTCATGTATTGAAAAGTTAACAATTCCTTCACATGACACAGCTGGACTAGATATAGATCTTCGCTAAATAGGTAAGTAAACAGATTCTATACAACAGAATGGTCTTTTTAAATTGTAGATAATTATTCAAAAAAAAATTATGTGCAAACTGATAAAATTGATTTTGCGTGGGATTAATTTTTTTATGATTCGATTGGGTGACAGTCCCGATTAAATATGATGAATCAGAATTTACTGTTTTACTATCTTGGCTTGGGTGTGGGCTTCGAATTTATGGAATATGTCATTTAGATGCACAACGGGGTTTCCTTGGAGAGGATTAAATCTGAAGACTTAAAATTTTCTTTGTTGAAATGATGGATAAGAGGGGATAAAAATGTCATGATGATCAAATGGCATGCACATGACTGTATGCCTTTCCAAAATTATATTGAGGGTTTTTGAGGTGAAATGCATGTTCATGTAACATGGACTTGCCTGTTAAGTGGTGAGTAAATTTAGGTCCTTATATGTTGTTTTTCTGGATTGCAATTGATTTGACCTATGTTATTCATCACTAGAACGTTTGGAATTTTCCGAGATTCAATTTTAGAAAGGGTGCATCAGGAAAAAGACACCTACACTGCAATCATCTTATCTAGAGCCCAATGTTAAACAAACACAATTCAAACGTGGTATGTTTGAAATTTTCACCCTCTTCCTGAAGAACATGAAATGACATTCTGGAATTTATGTTATTGTGCGCATTCCTGCATGAAAACTGAAAAATGTGTTAGAACGTAATTTGCTGATTTTCGAACCAAGTTTTCTTGAGTTGGTAATTTATCTCACTAATCACCAATTCTTTTCTGTTTACAGATCTTTGAACAATGCTGACAAACCAATAATTTTCATGCTAAAATATCTATTAACTGACTCAACAGAAGAAATTTATTTTAAAATTATAATGAAGTTTTTTTTTCAACCTGAACAATATTTGAAGCATTACCTTCACATATTTTAACGTTATTTTTCATATATTTATTCTGTCGTACTTTTATCGTGGCTTTTAAGCATAAGAAAATAATTTTTTTCCACCTAGTGTCTTTTATTATTTTGACTAATATTTGCATAAGTTGGGGTACAGCAGAAAAGAGAGCATAAATCTCAAAACACCCTTCAAGTGAAGTCAAGTTAATTTTCTTCTTTATGATCAAAAAGATACATAAACATCTTTCTGATCATAAAGAAGAAAATCCGAGGATGAAACGACATTTTCAAAATTGAGCTAGTTGTTTTTTTCCCTCTTGTTCAGCCTTACCGGTGACTCTTGGTGTCTTGGTTTACATTTATTAGACTCTATATCATTGACGAATATCCATACGACGGCAACAAATCATTGACGAGCATTTTAGCACGCCATTTGTAAAATTCAAATATTTTCATTATTCTGAATTTAATCATCACTTACTTGACGAACAAATAATTCGTTCAGCATCATGAATAAGGAAGAGGCTTGTTCTGCTACTCTTAAACTAATTACAAAATACCGAAAACTGCTTAGTTGGTGGACGTTTGTGAGAGAGATCCCTCGTTTAATGAATTCAGATATGAAAGTTTCTTTTGAATATTTGACTTATTTCGATATACCGTTTCATACCCTTATGGAACATGTAGAGCACATACAGAAATCATTAGAAGACTGTATTAACCAATGCATTGGTATACAAAATGATTTAGTAAAACTTAGTAAATTTGTAGACAGAATCATGAATACTGTTGTTTCTTATGATTCTCAATCAGGAATTTATTTTAATATTCTATATAAAATTGCAATGTATTATGCAAGGAATGTTTTTCTGCAGTTACATAACTGCAAGGAAGAGTTTTTTCTATTCTGTAAGTATCAGTATAAGACTTTTGAGACGTTTTATTTAAGTTTTATAAGAAACATTCCGTAGTATGCTGTTTCTTAGAACAATTTCATGAATTATTTTTTAAGTGTTTTTACAAAAGAAGCTATTAAAGTACTTTTGTTTCCTTTTAATTGTAAGTTAAAGTGTGTGTTGCATGTTTAAAATGTATATAATGCTCTGAACAACAAATGTTTCTTTTTTAAAACTTTAATAAACTCGTGTCATCCATTGTTACAGTTTTTATTTTGCTGATGTAATTTTTTATACTTTTTTCTATATTGATAAACTCGCGTCAATGAAACAATACTTTTCTTTTATTGTTCTTAAATAAAATGTTTATTTGCGTTTCCTATATTTTGTAAACTTAACAAAGTGTTTATAATGAAATTTTCTATTTTCATGGGAAATGACGGCATTTCTAAACCAAGACCTCAAATTGTAAACATAGTTCTATTAATTCTTTTATTAGTTATATATCATGGTGGACACACATTTATTTAAGAACTTGAAAACATACCATAATGAGGAATTCTATTTTTGCAGATAATTACTTAATATCAAAGGTTAATCTACAGAAGGGGTTGACTTGAGTTAATGAAACTTGACTCTTGAGTGAACTTGAGTTAATGAAATCTTCAACTTAACGTACAATTTTTACCATTTTGAGTCAAAGAGGCTCTTTTAATAATTAAATTCTTTTTGAATGCAACAAGCAAGCAATAGTGACAAAAAACATTTCTTATGGTTAACTTTTATTTGCAAAATATATTTTTTATTTCATTTTTGTATAACATATATATTATGTAGTTGATTAATTGGATTTACTGAAGCCTTGTGTCATGACAGATGATCCTTACAGAAGAATTAGTCATTAAGTTCTAGAACTCATATAAGCGAGACGGGAGTTTTGATCACAAAAAGACCTAGAAAATAAGACCTATTTAATATCGTAATTTACTTTAAATGTTAAGCTAAAAAAATTAATAAAACACAGAAGTTTTTTGATTTTGAGAAGTGTTTCATTACTTGAGAGATGACAATGTGTGACAAATATGTAAGTTAGTTCTAGAACTATACAAGTAATATTAAAAAAAAAAAAAAAAAAAAAAAATTTAAAGTCAATTCTTACTTTTTTTTTTCACTTTATAGCAGAAAGTCCTTTATAAATAATTTTCATTCATTTTTTTAAGTTTATCTGGCGCCATCTATTGGTAGATTTATGCAACTTAAAACTAAAAAAAATATAATTATTGAATTAAATTTTATGAATGAATTAATATTTGAAAAAATTGTATTAACATTAAGTGTCATCCACTACAAGATTAAAAAAAATGTATTTGAACTTTAGTGGATGAATAAAAAGTATTTTATGAACAATTGAAAATTTGAACAATATCTATATAGGGAGAGTGTGAGCTAATAGAAGGAATTGAAATAAATATAAAACTTATTCTTGATATACGGGAAGTTATGATCGTTTATGATCAATATAATTCATGTATTGAAAAGTTAAGAATTGTTTCACACGACACAGTGGGATTAGGTGTGGATCTTTGCTAAACGGGGAATCAACCCGATTATTTACAACAGAATATTCTTTATTAATGCATAGTTAGTGATTCAAAAAATAAATTATGTGCAAACTCCTAAAATTGATTTTGCGTGGGATTTGATGATTCGATTGGGTGACAGTCCCGATTAAATTGGATTGTCCGTAATTTTCCATCATGATTTGGGTGTTGGCTTCGAAATTAAGAAAGATCTCCTAAAGATGCACAAAAGCGTTTCCTTGTTTAGAACAAGAATGATTAAATCCAGAAGCTTAAAATTTCTTTTTTTTAAATAATGATGGTGAAGAGAGGAAAAAATTATAGTTTAATAAAACTAAAAAACACGCTTTTAGAGTTAATCAAACTAAAAAGTAAAAAATAATTGTTAACATAAGAATAAAATTGTTGATGAGAAAATGAATGTCACTGTTCTAAAAGCGTGGGGTGTTTTGCGTGGCATTTTTAAACTAACACTGCATTTCGGAATGCAACTAGTGAAATATTATAACGATTGATATCGAGCACCCCACGCTTTTAGAACAGTGACATTCATTTTCTAGTCAGTAATTTTATTCCTTTGTTAACAATTATTTTTTACTTTTTAGATTCATTAACTCTATAAGCGTGTTTTTTAAACTCTAATTAACTTTTTACTTTGATTAACTCTAAAAGCATGTTTTTTATTGTTTTGAAAATATAATAATATTTAAATGAAGTCCCAGTACGGAGGACTGGAACTATAGTTCTTACAATAACTTAATTGTGAGTAAAACAATGGCTAAATGCGAATATGTCGAGCCAGCCAGGATTCGAACAGGGAATCTCCTGATCCGTAGTCAGGCGTGTTATCCGTTGTGCCTCTGTCCCGCGTAGGTTTGAATGTCTTGGGTACTTTCGTTCTACATGGGTTAAATTGCTCTTCATAAGTTAAAATAAAATCACTCATCCTGGCGATCCTAATCATGATGAGATAATAAACTTATCAAAATATTTTAGTGTCGTCGGTCCTTGATAAGTCTACAACGTTTAAATTAAGTCTGATCGCTTAAAGTAGGGCAAAATCGAGACCAAAGAGTCAGTTACAAACAAACATAAAGGTGAAACTAATAAAAGCGTATTAAAAAATATCATGATGATCAAGTGTTATCCATATGAATGCCTTAACAAAATTATTTTGGGTGTTTAGGTGTCCAATACCAGTTCTTGTAACATGGACTCGTCTTTTAAGTAGTGAGCAAGATTTGATCCTTAACGTTGTTGTTCTGGATTGCAAGTGATATGAACCATGTTATTCGCCACTAGAACTTTCGGATTTTTGCGTGATTCATCATAACAAGGGTGCATCAGGGAAATACTATCCACCTTATCTAGAACCCAATGTGAATAGAAAGCATCTCAAGAGCGGCATCTTTCGAATTGTCACCCTCTTCCTCAAGAACACGGAAGGACTTTCTGGCTTATACGTTTATCGTAATTTTTTTTTCTTTCACATGAAGCTGGCAAACACTTAGACAGCTTGGTCGCCTTAAGGCAAGCGCTGCACAGACGTTATTCACTTTGCATTACCCAGGGGGCGCGTGTAACTTGAAGATAAGCCCCGGTCGCGGAGTAACAATGCCCTCGCAACTCTCTACGATCCTATTAGACCGGGACCTACGGTTTAAAGTGGATTCCGTACCACTACAAACATTCATGGCACCGCTGGGACTCGAACCCGAAACCTGTGGTACCGAGCGCCAGAGCGCTAGCCACTCGGCCGATCAGACCCTACGTTTATCGTAAATTGAAAAATTTAGTTTAACGTAACACGCGGATTTTCGAACCAAGATTCCTTGAGTTGGTCATGTAACTCACTAATCTCCAATTCTTTTCTGTTTACGACTCTTAGATTCATTTCTGAGAAATCATTTAATGTCTTTATAAAACATCAATTTACTGACACATAGGATGAGATTTATTTTAGATTTATAGCTCAAATATTATTTTTGAACAAAAATATTTGGAATTTGATCCTTTACAAATTTTAACGTTATTCTGTCGTACTTTTCAAGCATAGGAAATTAATTTTCTTCATCAAAGTGTCTTTCATTGTTTGCATAATATTTGCTTAAATTGAGATAAAGCAGCAGATGCGAGCATCAATCTCAAAGTACAAGTCAAGTCAAGTCAAATTATTTTTTTCGTTATTATCAGAAAGATTCTTAAACATGAACAGCTATCAAAGGATAAAACGACGTTTTCAAAATTGAACTAGTATAGTTATGAGTTTTTTTTGTCTCTTGTTCAGCCTTAAATCGAAACCTGTGACTCTTGGTGCTTTGGTTTACTCATGTTGGACCCTATAGCAACAAATCCTTGACGAGTATTACAGTACGTAATTTGGAAAGTTCAAATATTTTTATAATTCTGAAATTATCCATCGGTACATTAAGGAACAAACAACTCTTTGAGCAGCATCATGAATAACGAAGAGGCGTGTTCTGATGCTCGTAAACTAATTTCAAAATACCGAAAACTGCTTACTTGGTGGACGTTTGTGAGAGAGGTGCCTCGTTTAATGAATTCAAATATAGACGTTATTTTTGATCTTTCAACCTATTTCGACATGCCTTTTAGTATCTTTATGAACCTAGTAAAGCCCATGAAAAGATCACGAAAAAAGTGTATTGCCCTGTGCAGTGGTATACAAAATTATTTACAAGAGCTTTGTAAAAATGTAGACAGAATCATGAATACTGTCGTTACTTATAATTCTGAATCGGGAATTTATGATGAATATAAAATCGAATATAAAAATGCGATGAATGATGCAGGGATTGTTTTTCTGATGTTACGTGATTGCAAGGAAGAATTTATACAATTCTGTAAATTGGCTTATATAATTTTTGATGACTTTCAATTGAAGTTTGATGAAAAAGAATGTAGTACGCAGTTTCTTGAAAAATAATTGATGAAAATTGTTCTGAGTTTTTACAAACGAAGCTAATATATTAGTTTCGTCCTTTATAATTGTGAGCTAAAATATGTGTTGTATGTTTATAATGTATAAAATTCTCTGAACAACAAATGTTTCTTTTTTAAAACATTAATAAACTCATTTTATCAATTGCTACAGTTTTTTTTGTTTGCTGATATTTCTTTCTTTATACATTTAAATATATTGAGAAGCTCGCGATAAGCTTTTATTGTACTTAAATAAAATGTTTTTATATTTGTGTTTCCTTTATTTTTGCAAACTTTACAAGGTTTTCCGAGTGAAATTTTCTATTTTCATGGGAAATTGTATGAAGTTTAAACAAAGTCTTTAAATTGTAAAAGTACTTTTATTAAATATTTTATTAATTATCCTTTTTATAAAAAACTTTTTAAAATGGTTGATTCCATAATTTAAAATTTTATTTTTTAAGCCAGTGCATTCATGATCAATACATCAGGAACTTAGTTTGAATCTATTTAGTTTTGCTTTAAAAGACTACACTTGATAAAAAAAAAATTCCTAAACCTTCTAGTGCTAATTTTATCAAAATGAGGGCTGAAATTTGAAGGACACTAAATTATATTAGACAGCAAAATATAAACTTGCTCTCCGCAGTGATTAATTTAAATTATTTAATTAATAATAATTGATTACGGTTAATAATTATGATTAATTAATTATAGTAATTGAGTGCTTGATCACTAATTATTTATTAACTAATTATTGAATTTATCAATGAGGCAAATAGAACCTCCTATTACTGAAAACCAGAATAAAGCTTGAAAATTTTTTTTTTCTAGTTATAATTATTTTTGGGCGCCTGAATGGTCGAGTGGCTAGCGCTCTGGCGCTCGGTACCACTGGTTTCGGGTTCAAGTCCCGGCGGTGCCATGGTTGTTTGCAGTGGTTCGGAATCCACTTTAAAAAGTAGGTCCCGGTCTAATAGGATCGTAGAGCGTTGCGGGGGCATTGTTACTCCGCGTTCGTAGCTTATTTTCAAGTTACACGAGCACCCTGGGTAATGCAAAGTGAGTACGTCTGTGCAGCACTTGTCTTAAGGCATCCAAGACGTCCATGTCTGTGTTTGCCAGATGCATTAGAAAAAAAAAATATTTTTGGAATTATAAATTAATTATTAATTTTAATTAGTTAAATTTTAAAATTACTTTAATTAGTTAAAATTTAAAATTACTTTAATTAGTTAAGTTTTTAAATAATTTAATCTTATAATTTTTAAAACATCTTATGCGTGAGAATTTAATGCGCGAGAACTTGAAATTTCATTATTATGTAAACTATTTGCGTTTTTCGCTAAACTCTTAGATGCATATTAATTTGTATAGGCATCATAACCAAATCTAGCTGCTATGCTACAAAACAGACAACTACCCATTTAATCCTATTTGCATTTTTTCTATTTGCATTATTTCTACAATTACTGAGTTTAATAACTCATATTAATAATAATACATGAAAAATTCTACATTAAAAACAACAAGAAATATTCAGTTGAATATGTAGAATTTTGTTTTGTAAAATTTGGATCTTTTTATTATTTTTCGATGTAGGTATATTCCAAATTAATGCTAATCCCTGTATATATAATGCAATTTTTCTGTTAAATATAGATATATTTCTTAAAAGAAGTGTATTTTTCGTTATTTTCCAAAAAGTAAGACCAATTTTCAAATTAAAATTCCCGGGGCTTATGGAATTTAAATTTTTTTTCCTCTTTAGGTTGCTGGTACTGTCCTTGATATTTATGTGAAATTTGATGTCAAAATATTCATTAGCGTTTGAGTTACGCTTGGCTTTGTAAGACGCTAAAACTGATTCTGGAAATTTTTCAAATGTCTAAATTAATTGAGCAAAGAATTTGCATTAAATTGTGTTTGCGGCAACGTATAGAATGTTGCAGAAGACATTGAATAAGCATTCCTATATCGGAAAGAAATGTTTAGAAGTGTACCAGAACCACAGCATTCATACCGTGTGACTTCTGGCTATTCTCAATACTCAAAAGACCATTCCGAGGTTACAGTTTGGAGTCAATTGAAGAGATTCAACATGAATCGCCACGCGCTTTGAAGACCATCCCTGCCGATGACTTTTTAACATGCATTGAAGATTGGAAAAAAAGTTGGCATAGGTGCATTGTGTCCAGAGGGGATTACTTTGAAGGCGATGATGATGATTTGAGTTTAGGTGAAGCTGCGTGGCTGTGCAACAGCCGTTAGCTTCTATCTTGGATTGTCCATTGGAAAGATGAAAGAGCATTGCTGGGGAAAGAAAGCGGTAAAGACTAAAAGAATCTTGCCCAAATACTAAGAAAAAGTTTAATAGAGTAAGGTTTTTAGAGTAGAGGTTTTTTTTAAATAATTATATTATTATAATAATAAGTGATGAAAGTAATTAAAATACATGGAAAAGAAATAAAATGAACGAGTAACTGTCCAGTGAAGGAAACAGACATTAAGTAGATTTACTGAGGAAGGAGGAAAATCCATGCAGAATGACGAATAATTTATCTTCTTTGGTTGTGGCAGCTTGAAGGTTATTGAACATGGTTTGGATGCCAGCTGAGGAGAAGAGTTGAGCGAATTCTTTAAGAAAGAATAGTAATTGATAAATTTCAGTATTATTATTAGGAGAAGGAGATGGAGTTGGAGTGTTTTGGTTAGGAATTTGAGCGGAAGTGTTTTGAGGGCGATGTTACTTGCCACAATATTCGCGAAGGAGACTTTAGAGGAGACTTGTCGGAAGGGGGTGATATTGCGGCAGTTAATGGGATTTTGTGGGGGGATTCGTGGTTTAGGGAATTTGAGGCAGCCGCGCCAAGCAGCAAGGTGGCCGATCAGTCCACAGTTTATACAACGGGAGTTTTCAATTTTTTCCCTAATAGGGCAGTCTTTAGTGGGGTGAACTTCTCCGCATTTTAAACAACTTGGGGTGCTGAAGCAGTTCGCAGAGTTGTGGTGGAATCGATTACATGAATAGCATTGTGTAGCTCTTGGGCGGCGGTTGAATTTTTCAATTTTTACGCTGAGATAGAGTAGTTTATTTAGGTCGATTATTTTTTCATTTTCTTTGGTTTTTGGAAGAACAATTTACCAGACAGCAATTGGGGTTTTGGTTTTGTTATTAGTGAGTTGGGTTACTTTAGGGTTACTAAATTTAAGGGCGGAAAGTTCTTGTTCGATTTCAGTGGAGAGGGTGGTGCGGGGAAGTCTTTTAACAACTGCTAAGGGGCCTTTCATTGTGGGGGGGTAATGAGGAAGAAGTCCATTTTAGAATTTTTAAGGAATTGTGTTATTTTTAGGTGTTCGTCGGAGTCTTTAGAGTAGATTTTAAGAAGTTCTCCAGAGAGGGAGATTTTGATTTCAGGAAAAGATTCATTAATAGTTTTAAATTGGTTTTTGATATTATCAGATTGTCGGACCGGGGGGTATTCTGGGAGCCTGTGGTGTGGGCGGATCAGGAATTGGACGAGATTCAAGTTGGGCGAATTTATTGGTTGTGGGGACAGAATTCGGAAAAGTAAACGTCGGAGGTTTGACTGTGTTTCGCTTTGGGGGTAGTTGAAATCCATCGTTATCGCTGTCAGGCGCGAGCTTTAGGTTATTAGATGCAGATTGAGAAGTGGCAGATGGGTTGCCAAGATTTTCGGCAGATAAAGAGTGCATATTGCAAACAAACTTTGGGTAAGAACCAATTAGTCTTACCTTTTGTAGGTGTGTTGAGATCTTCCGTTCCACGAGCTCCATGGCACTTTGAAAAGAGTCCATCATTCCTGGGGTTTGCTGCGTGGATTTGAGGCTTGCGCAAATCTGATAGGAAGCAAGGATAGGATAGGAGGCTCCTCTTGATAATTTGAGATTTCCGACTCAATGGATTGCAGAGTGCTGCAAATAGCTTCGAGAGATTGAGTTTGTTGATGTTATTCAGGAGCGGCTGGCTATATTCGGCCCTGAAAAGGACTCTGACTATCATCCAGAGAAACTTCCATTTCCATCAGGCTGGAAAAGCCTGCGTGGATACTCATCACATCACACACGACAGACTCAACAGTCTTCGCAAACTAATAAGAAACAAAGCTAGTATATATAGAAGAAAAGCTAGGCTTGTGATCAATAATATATCAATCCCACATAAGCAAAAAAATGACTATTAAGATGCGACATGAAAACACCAGTAATCAAGCTCGAACTTTCACTGTCTATAAAGATACTGGTAAATGTTTTCAATTACTTGAAGGCGATGAAATAAATTTGGAATAATAAATAAAGAAAATTGGTCTTACTTTTTGGAGTAGTATCGAAATAAAATCGCTTTAAATATATTTTTATTGAGTACCATTATCTCCAATTCTCCCTGTGTAGTGATAATTTGATAGAGAAATATTTTGATTGTTTAGTTTTCATCTTATTTATGATCTTAAAAGCCTAATCATTTCAATCATGATGCAATGGTATTTAAGGATTCCATTATTTGTATTAAGAACATGTTAATAATTATTATATATTAAAAAAAAGGATTTTGTTAAATTATTGATAATTTTTAAAAGATTGATGTACCATTAATCTTGAATTATATATTATAGAATTTATGTTTCACACATGAAATAAATCGAATAAAACATCATCATGATAAAAAACAGTCCTAATTAGCAAATAAATGGTCTAATTAGCAAAGTGTCCAAAAAATGCCCGTAGAACGACACACCAAACTAAACCAAACCTGGTTTAATAGGTCATAAGGATAAAATTCTGAGAAACACCTGAAATGAAACACATCTTTAGAAACTGAGTAAAAGGCTCTCGCGTGTGTGATAGCAAGATAAATATATAGGTTGGAAAATACTTCTATTCCATCATGTAAAGGAAGAAAGAAAAATTCGAGAGTTCTACATGCTACCTTTGAGGGTGTAGGGGCTTGATGGCCGAGGGGCTAGCGCTCTGGCACTCGGTACCACAGGTATTGGGTTCGAATCCAGGCTGTACCATGGGTGTTTGTAGTGGTTCGGAATCCACTTTAAACCGTAGGTCCCGGTCCTAATAGGATCGTAGAGCGTTGCGGGGGCATTGTTACTCCGTGTCCGTGGCTTATCTTCAAGTTACACGCGCCCCCTGGGTAGTGCAAAGTGAGTTGTGTCTGTGCAGCACTTGCCTTAAGGCATCAAAGACAATTGTCTAAGTGGTTGTTAGCTGCATTAGAACGAAAAAAAAAATTAAATGACTAATTCTTCTGCAAGGATCATCTGCCATGTTACAAGGCTTCAGCAAATCCCATTAATCAACTATATAATACATATGTTATACAAAAAATGAAATAAAAATATATTTTGCAAAAAAAAATTTACCCATAAGAAATGTATGATCACCATTACTTGCTTGTTGTATACTGGAAGATTTTAGTTATTAAAAGAGCCTCTTTATCACAATATTGTACGCTAAGTTGAAGATTTCTTTAACTCAAGTTGCTCGGAGTTCAATGCAATTTTTATTTTGTATTCTTACTGAATCTGTCATCTTGTGAGTTATGCATTTCTTCATAAGTATAATCAGTTGCAGCCCAGAAAAAATGCCATTAGAAAGAAAAAAAAACCTTTGAGGGTGTGCGTTCTGTACTATGATGGACAAAAGGTGGATGTTATGCAGTACTCCTTTTCTCTAATAATTTCTGTTTATACTAGGACCAACCACTAAATAACTCTCTTAGGTGGTTGTCCAAGTAGCATTACAAATATTCCTCTTGAGATTAAAATTATTTTATTTCTCTTTATGGCATTTTATTGCTTAATTATTCACTCACATAGGACCATGAATAATTTTTGATAAAAATTTTATTATATACGGAGCCTAAATTTAAATTAGGACCTTTTTTTGATTAGACATCTGAGCTAAGGAAAATGATAAAGACTTATATTGAAGATTCCTTTTAAAGAATTGAGATTAACTGTTCACACCTAATGATAATTATATTGATATTTATTGGAGATGACTAGTCCTTAGGAGAACCTTATCTGTGGGAGTGGTCATATATGAGGACCTTATCGGTGGCAGTGGTTAAATATTAATAACATTTGCAACTTTAATGGTCCAAGTTGTTAAACAGTTCATTAAGAGTTAATAAATCGATTGAATTCTGTATGCCAAATATCCTTTTATACCAGTTTGGATATACTATAACTATATTATTGGCATATTTTGTTGATTTCAATGATTTTTATATTGTTATTCAGTGCTTATATAAACTAGGAGTGAATTTACTATTGTAGAGAATATAAGTTTTATATTTTTTCTACACATAGAAAAATTTCTTGTAATAAAAGGATAAATCTTCTAATAACCTTTTTATTTCTCTTTGATGCGATTCCAATTAAATTCCTGATAAGGGTCTATTTTCCAGTTGACATGCTAGTGCAGAAAAATCCGATGTTACTCTTTCATCTAATTTAGTTGTTGATTAGGTTAGATGGCCATTTTTTTTATTTTTGTGAGTTTAAAATGCTCATGGGACCTGATGGAGGATTGAAAAGTACTCTCTGGCGTTTGGTGTCACAGGTTTCAGCTTCGAGTTCCAGAAGGGTCATAGATGTTTCTAGTGGCTCGGAATCCACTTTAAATCGTAGGTTTCGGTCTAATATGTCATAAGAAAGTAGGGAAGCCAACTCTACACCGTAAAAAGAACACATCTCCGATCTCGAAATCAGCCAATAGGCGGACGGCCTTGGCCTAATGAAGAAGAAGGAGAAAGTGCTCATACCAAGAAAAGACACGTGGCATTTTATTTAAAATAATCATTATGAGCGCATGCGCGTTCCTTAACCCAATCACATTTTAAACAACAAATGTTAATTCAGCAATATGTACACGCTTTTCTTATTAGTGATACATTATTTTTTCTTGTGTTAGGTTTGAACTACCTTTTCAACAATATTGCTTCATCAAATTTATTAGCAATGAATTCGGACGAAATCAAATACAGTACTTGTAAAGCAGTGAGCCTATATCGGAAGTTCGTCTCTTGGTGGACTGTTTTAGATGCGACATCCGATGTGTTGGCTTCTAATTTTCAACCTATTGTTCATTATCTAGAAGTCAACTGCAAGTCTCGGCAAAATTTTCGAAATTTAAAAAAGTGTGTAACTTTTCCTATGAATGCATTTATCAATTCCACCGCAATGGTAAAAGAGAATCTCACTTCACTAACTCAGGAAGTGTTAAATTTGATTGAATTGTCTTCGTCTAATACTCCTTATTCTGAAGAAGATCTGTTGGATGTTTACGATATAATATATGAATTGCAAGAAGATTTGAAGGAACACTTTACCGACTGTAAGAAACATTTTAAAGACTATTGTCGTGTGCGGCAAAAGATTCTGGATTGTTTTGAAGCATAATATTTTCTCATAAACTCATTAGAAGCACTAGAAAGAAATCATTTAGTATGAATTGAAAAAAAAAATGTTTTAAGATTTTAGGCATGAAATACGTAATTTTAATAAGTGTGTGAAATTATATTTACTGGCAATATTTTCAACGGATTATGTTTGGGTTACTTTCCGAAATAAAGTCATTGAGGTAAAAATTATTTTATTTTAGGTTTTGTTATAGCATTGTATTAAACAAGTATTTAATTTTAAATAAGGATTGAAACTTCTTATGCCCATTTAAATATAGCAATTACTTTTTTCGTATCTGTTTTTTAATCAATGAATCAGATACTGTAATAATACTTCAGATTAAAAACTTCAATCTAATTTACCATTAAGCAAGAATTGATTTCTCTATATTTTGAAATTCAAATACGAATTTTAATGATATTTGTGGATATAGTACATGCAGAAAATAATTCCATACAAAGAACTGAATTGGTAAGTCAAATGATTCACTTGGTTCAGTTAATGAATGATTTAATCCTACGATAATATAATATAGTATATTATAGTATCGTTATATTTATATGTATAGTTATAGTTATAGTTATATTTATATGTATAGTTATATTTATATGTATAGTTATATTTATATGTATAGTTATATTTATATGTATAGTTATATTTATAT
>BPLQ01013760.1:45575-57894 GCA_021605075.1 Caerostris darwini
ACATTATCAATTTATTCATTAAAAGACTTTACAAGGTTTGAATTCAATTGCCAACATCATGCAAAAAGATGGGTGAGCTTGATAAAATATATATCTATTCATTATCATTATCAATGTATTCATTATTAGATTTCACAAGGGTTGAATTCAAATAGCGTCAACATCGTGCAAAAAGATGGGCGAGCTACATAAAATATATTTCTATTTATTAACATTATCAATTTATTCATTAGTACGCTTTGCAAGGGTTGAATTCAAGTAATGTCAGCATCATGCAACAGAATTAGAGAATTTCATTTATAAGCAAACTAATTATATGTCTGTGTTTTTGTAGCAAGTATTACAATAGGATTTTTTTGAAAATTATTCAATGAATATAATAGATAAAAATAAAAAGGAATTTATGACAACGTAACTGGATTCTTAAAAAAAAATTCAATCAATTTTATATTTCAAAACAAGTTTATTATAATACAAAAATATTTAAGTGAAAAGATTTATTGCTTATTACAATAAAAT
This sequence comes from Caerostris darwini, assembly GCA_021605075.1. NCBI lineage: Eukaryota > Metazoa > Arthropoda > Arachnida > Araneae > Araneidae > Caerostris > Caerostris darwini. Next base: position 46,095 of record BPLQ01013760.1, read on the forward strand.
ACAGTTAAAATGATTTTTAAAAAGTAAAGGCTTTCATAAATGCATTTATTTAGGCAAATTTTTATTTATAAAAATCCACATTTCAAATACATTTAAATACTGCAATAAATGTTAAACAGCAATTTTAAAAATTCATTTCTGAAATACAATAACATCCAAGTGCCTGTATAATTTCGCATTGAAATAATCATCTACTGTAACTAACAAACATAATTTGTTATTGTACAAGACCAATTTATTAAAACCTATTATTAAAATATTTTAATTAATAACAATTAAAACTATTAAAATATGTAAATATTAATGTAAGCATTAATTGCAATGTTTACATTAATTGAAAAATTGAAATGTTTGATGGTTTTACACACATTTAACAATTAAATTTTTCTACAGGTTATAAAAGTTATTCACCTTTATGAATTGAATTTTTTTCCGAAATAGGAAATCGTACTATAAGTAATAATATTTCAACTAGAAAAAAAATCATTAAATGTAATTTTATCCAAATGGATTAATTCACAAGTCAAATTAACTAAAGTCATCTAATGTATATTACATAAAATTTGTCATTACCGGATTTTCGATTTAGCCTTTCAATTCCAAAGTATAATGAAAAAAAATCCTAAATATTATTCTAAATGAAACAAATATTAAATTTTCCTCAAAATTGCAGCGTGCGATTTTGTGTATTGATGAAACATATATTGACAGTTCCTGTAAAAGTTAAATACATCATTTCCGACTTCTAAAATAATATCGTACTTTTCATGATATTCTTTCTTCGTATCTGGAGAATAATGTAGAGTTGAAATCAGAAAATCTGGCATGGACTTAGACAGAAAAGAGAGACTTTCTGCTATACAGCAGCTCTGACGTTTATATAAATCAATGATATAAATTAATTCATTAAAATATTGAGAAAAATTGGCAGGCGCTAAATTGCTGCCTTTTACATATTCAATAAGAAGTTTAAGATTGAATTCCATGATATATTGTGTTTGGCAAACCACACTCCACCAAGCAACTAGCTTCCGATACTTTATTGTTGCCAAGAAAGCAAAACACTGAGGATTTCTAATAACCATCGCACGAGATTTAAAGATTAAAATACAAGTTATTGGTCTTTTGACAAAAATTCAAGTTCCGACACAATTTTGAAGCGCAATTTTTGGTACTCTTCATACAAGTATCGACATTTCTTGAAGGAAGTCACAATTTCATTTCCGAGAATAGACATTTGTTTGTATCTGTCCCAAAATTCTTTTTTCATGTCCAAGCAAAAGATTACAGCACACGACACTAAATCCGCCAAGTCATTGGCGAAAAACTTGAAATGTTCTGTTACAAAACAACAATTTCTGTAATACACTTCAATGATCAAAACCAGTTTTTGAAAGTCTTCGGAAAAGTTAGTTTCGTTCGATAATTTTGTGACCTTTACGTACTGAATCAAAACTAAAAGATGACGATACATCCAATATGACGTCGGGTAAATAACTGTCCACCAAGCGACTAACTTTCGGAATCTGGAAGTCGTTAAAAAAGCCAAACGTCGAGCCGTTCCCAGATCCAGAATAAGGGATAAATCATCAACTTCTATATTACTCATGACAATTATTATAATTGAAATTTAAAAATTACAAATTTAAATTAACTTAGAACTAATACGTCCTTATCCAGTCATCCATTTTCGGTGATGATGAAATTATACTTGACTTGAATTTGAGATTTATGGTCGCTTTAGCTGCTTTATCTGAAATTTACCCAGTTACTCTTGAGGAAAAATCAGAAAAAAGACTTAAGGAAAGTTAATAATAGGTTGGTACATAAATATCAGGCGTTTTTCAATGATATTATCAGTTTTTGAACCCAATTTATTATGAGAAAGGAAGCATAAAAATTCAACAGTAGCATTTTTAAATGATTAATACGAAAAGTAGTCACCATTTACTTCAATAGCTGCATCCCATTTGCATATTTCAAACACACGGTCGATTCCACAAGCAAAGAATTCACGGTTCTTGGAGGCAATCCATGCTTTGACACGGATATTTGTTTTCGTTCTAATGCAGCTGGCAAGCACTTAGACAGCTTGGTCTTGGATTAAGGCAAGCGCTGCACAAACATTACTCACTTTGCATTACTCAGGGGGCTCGTGTAACTTGAAGACAAGCCACGGACACGGAGTAACAATGCCCCGCAACTCACTACGATCCGATTAGGACCAGTACCTACGGTTTAAAGTGGATTCCGAACCACTACACACATCCATGGCACCACCGGGATTCGAACTCGAAACCTGTGGTACCGAGCGCCAGAGCGCTAGCCACTAGGTCATTCAGGCCCTTTGACACGGATATCAAAGTTATCAAAATCGTCATAAACTTTGTTCGCCTGCCAGTTGTTTAGCGACCGATTGACGTGGTAGTCGGTAGGCGTTTCTGTGGGAGAAAATGACAGCAGAAGCAGTTAGCAGCGCTTATTGGCGATGCATTCGACACGACGCTCAATACGTGGACGCGCGTTATCGGGGTGGAAGACGATACTAGTCTTTTAGTGCCGTCTTTTCGGCTCCATTGCAGCGTGAAGGCGTTCGATGGCTGAATGGTCCACATTGAAGTTGTCGGCCAGCATTCGAATTGTCAAATTTTCGTCCCCTTCCATTGCTGCCAAAAGTGCCTGGTTATCAAAATCCGATGGTCGACCTCTTCACTGCTTATTTTCCAAGCTAGTGTCTCCAGATTTGAAACAGACAAACCATTCCCTGCATCGACTTTTGCTGATTCTGTCCTCACCGAAAAGTTCGTTGAGATCTCGATCGCGCTGCTTTCCACCCTGTCTCAAAGTAGTACCGCATAATACGACGAATATGAGTATGAGGAGCCTGAATGGCCGAGTGTCTAGCGCTCTGGCGCTCGATGCCACAGGTTTCGGGTTCGAGTCCCGGCGGTGCCATGGATGTCTGTAGTGGTTCGGAATCCTCTTTAAGCCGAAGGTCCCAGTCTCATATGACTGTAAGACCGTCACGGAGCGAAAGTCAGGCTTCTACCTACGGGTGCTCCATCACAACAGAAGCTGCTTCCTTCCCCTTCAATCATGAGTACGTATGGGCTCGTGGGCTTGGCCTAGAAATGTCTGCTGAGTGGGATAAGAAACAACACCAATTTTTTTCTTTCTAATGCAGCTGGCAAACACTTAGACAGCTTGGTCTTGGGTGCCTTAAGGCAAGCGCTGCACAGACGTACTCACTTTGCATGACCCGGGGGGCGCGTGTAACTTGAAGATAAGCCACGGACGCGGAGTCACAATGCCCCCGCAACGCTCTACGATCCTATTAGACCGGGACCTACGATTTAAAGTGGATTCCGAACCACTACAAACATCCATGGCACCGCTGGGACTCGCACCCGAAACCTGCGGTACCGAGCGCCAGAGCGTTAGCCACTCGGCCAATCAGGCCCAACAACAAGAACATATGAGTATGATTATCGACACTCATTTTTATAACCTAAAAGTAGAAGGATATTTTCATTCAGAAATTTATAAAATTTTGTACATTTTTATTGAACTTATAACACGTCAAAGAAACTCCTGATAATTATGCACCAAACCAATACAAATAAAAACATATGTTCAAATAATTGGTGGACTTTGACTGATTCCAAAAGTATTAAAGAAGAAGCACCGAAATGTGGTGTCGTGCAGAACTGTCACTAAACAATACAAAAGGGTTAATACACACACAAAAAAAAAATGTAATTTTTCGTAGAAAATTAGTGATATAGTTTTATAATAAGGTTCATCGTTCATATCAAACAACCAAGAATAGAGTCGGACTTTATATCCAAAAGCCTGACACGAAACATGGACTCAGTGTAGATTCTCATATGATGCCTCTAGAGTATAACTCACTTCAATTACTAAGTCAAAACTTTCACTTAATAAACAAGTAATATAGCTATTAATCTCTTTTCATTTAATTTAATAACAGAGAAATTTGCAACAAAAAAAAATATTCTAGGAAAAAATGAAATTGTACTGATAAAATTTTCAAAGAAGAGGATTTTGAAAGCGATTCTAAATTTCTTATATACCATCCTGTTTTATAGATAATTTTAATTTTTTCTATTTGGGATACATCAAAATAATTCAAAAAGGATTTCGCTGCATAATCCTATGAATAATATCCGCATTATGAAATGGAACGCAACATTGATTTTGGTTTGGTTTGTCGCCCTACGGTCATCTTGTGCGCACTTTAGGCCAGGAAAGGGCAAACTTTTTCGGTCGCGGGCCAAAAATCGAAACAAAAAAGTTTGGCTGGCCAAGATAAATTTTTCTAAAATTTAAAATCTACATACAAGTATTACGATTTAAATATGTTAATGAGATGAATGAAATTGCAATTTCATTTTTAAAAGTTCCTTATATTGAGGTGCGAAGTGATGATGTACTGATTATAAGGAACGAGGCTAAATGCTGATCTGTCAGTCTTCTTCTGAAATAATTCTTTCTAAGGTTCATAGTTGAAAACACTTGTTCACATGTATAAGGTGAAGCAAACATAGCACAAAAGAAAAAGCCGCTGGCTGGAGCTTAAAATGCACAGTCCGTCCCATGTGAGGTCTAATTCACCTATATTGGATTCCCATGTCTGCTCCTTGAGAGAGAGATAACGCTTGTTGGCGCCGATCTACATCTATAACTAACAAAGAACTTCCGCTTTTAACTCTTTGCCGATTGAAAATTGTATGTGCTTGCTATTTCCATCGATTTATGTTTTGTTGTACAAAAATAGAGAAAGTAAAAAGATCAACAGTCCATTGAAAAAAAGGAAAGAAAAAAAAATATTTAATCAAAGTAGAAAATGATATGGATATATAATATATATTTCTTTTAATTTGCCTTGGACCTCGGATAGGCAAATTAAAATTCTATCTGCTGGCCGGATAGAACCTTCCGGCGGGCCGTAGTCTGCCCATCCCTGCTTTAGGTTACACAGACCGGAACTTTTCAGTTTAACGTGGATTCCGAACCACCAACAAACATCAATGCCACCAACAGGATTCGAACCTGAAGCCTTCAGTACCAACGACCAGAGAGGCAGCCAGTTAGCAACATTGAGGTACAGATAAATGACTTTCTTGATACCTTGGGAAACTCTCTTGGACCCCGAAACCCTCTCCGATATATCTTGGAATTAATGCATTATATAGATTTTGTGTAAACTTCGAATCGCATGTTTAGAAATAATCAATATTTTCAAGCACTTTATTTTTAATAATACTCGTAGGTAATATTCATGAGAAAAGCTGTACAATGCTATTTTTAAACATTTAATTTAAAAATAGTTTTGTTAAATTATTAATATCAATTTGTTAAAATTTTAAGTTTAAAAACTTGAAGGTTCTAAAATACGCCAATTTTTTATACACATGTAATTTTGCTATATTTTTTCACCTTCTCAGTTGTGTCAGTAATTTACAAATAACTGTCAAAGAGGTGGACTGAAATGTTCGTAGGCTGACACATAGATGGCGCTACTAGTATTAAATCCATATGATTTTTGTTAGCCTTAACTTTCAAAAGACACGTGTATAAATTTGACAGCTGTTGCACTATTAGTATGTGAGTTATAGCATTTTTTGTGAAGTTATAGCATTTTTAGTGTTCATCACGTGCAGTCCACTCGGCTGACTGTCGATTGGAATCCAGTGTGAAATGATGGAGCCATGTTTCATCCATTGTCACATATCGACGCAAAAATTCGGGTTTATTACGATTGAAGAGCTCCAAACACTGCTTAGAATCATCAATTCGTTGTTGTTTTTGGTCGATTGTGAGCTCGCGCTGCACCCACTTTGAACAGAGCTTTTGCATACCCAAATATTCGTTCATGATATGTCCAACACGTTCCTTTGATATCTTTAGGGTCTCAGCTATCTCAATCTTCTTCACTTTACGGTTATCAGAAATTATTTTGTGGACTTTTTTTATGTTTTCGTCGGTAACAGCCTCTTTGGGGCGTCCACTGCGTGCATCGTCATCGGTGCTCATTCCGCCTCGTTTAAATTTAGCAAACCACTTCTCTACGGTTGATTTTTCTGTTGCAAAGTCCGAATAATGTTTATCAAGCCAAGCCTTGGCTTCAATAGTATTTTTTTTCGCCAAAAAGCAATGCATTATTAACACACGAAATTCCTTGTTATCCATTTTTTCAAACTAACAAAAGTTGCTTCACTAAAAATGCTATAATTCACATACTAATAGGGCAACAGCTGTCAAATTTATACACGTGTCTTTTGAAGGTTAGGGCTAACTAAAAATACTAGTAGCGTCATCTACACTGTGGGAAAAAAGTAGAAGGACAGTCATTTTTTTGTACAATATGCTTTTATTTTACTGCTTTTGACCTGATTTTTATAGAGAGTTGTTTTGTTAGAGTTTTAATTTATGTTAAGTGAAAGTTAAATGAGATTTTTTTACATACCACTAGTTTAATTTAGGAATGCAATACTTAATAAATTTGGGTGTGTGAAAAAAGTAGAAGGACACGTCCAAAAAATCTATTTAGAAGCTGTTGGAAAGTTTATAGGTAAGTGTTTTTTTCTCTTTTAATTCCTTTTTAACAAGAATAAAATATTTAGCTAGAAATTCATAGTTTTTGTTGGTTTTAGGATGCCCAGAGGAATACCCATAAGTAAGTTTCAGAAGGGCCAAATAGTTGCCTATAAAAATGAAGGCAAAGGTGTGAGAGAGATTGCACGGCAGCTACGAATCAGTCCTAATACTGTTTCGAACTTCATAAGAAACCCTGAAAGTGACAGAAGAAAAAAGAAGACAGGAAGACCAAAAAAACTCACCCAACGTAACCAACGAAAAATCATTCGTGAACTCAAAAAGACTGGTGGAAGTGTCAGCAAGGCACAATTTCAATCAGGAATTACACATGTAACCAAAAGAACTGTCTATAACTGCATAAAATGTTCAAAAAAGTTCGTCTTCAAAAAATGGATGCACCATCCGAAGTGGAATGAGGGACACATGAAGAACCGACTTCAGTGGGCTAAAGACCACATGCCCTGGAGCTCAGAATGGACCTCAGTTATATTTTCCGATGAAAAAATTCAATTTGGATGGTCCAGATGGTTATCAGTACTATTGGCACTGTCTTGGTATTGAAAAAGAAACTTATTCTACTCGACAGATGGGAGGAGGTGGTTTAATGGTATGGTTAGCAGTTGGCTATGGAGGCAGGACAAGTTTAGTCTTTCTAAATGGTAGACAGAACCATACAGACTACATCCAGACTCTAAACTCAAATCTTCTCCCGTATGGCACTGAGTTAGGAGGAGATGACTGGATTTTTCAGCAAGATGGAGCATCAATTCACACTGCAAATGGTGTTAAAGGTTGGTTTGCTGCAAACAATGTTTTACTTTTACATTGGCCTGCTAAAAGTCCTGATCTCAACATTGTAGATAACATATGGGCAATGATTGTACGTCGTGTTTACGAGGGTGGAAAGCAGTTTGAATCTGTAGCTGAGCTGCAAGAAATCATTAAACTTTGTATGGGACAATTTTTGACAAACAAAAATTCAATCTTTATACAGTTCGATGCCAAATAGGATCTTCGAAGTAATTCGAACCAACGGGAAAAGAATTCCATATTAATTTATATAGTACACCTCTTTTTTAGAAGTGTCCTTCTACTTTTTTCACTGATCATGAGATCGTCAAAACCAATTTTTTTAAGTATACTTTTTTTTTAATTGTGTACTTTTTTGTTTTGTCTAGATACAGGTATCTGCATGTAAAAACGTTGTGAATAAATTAATTGTTTAAAAAATGCGTCATTATTGATTTATCAAAAATAATCTAATGTCCTTCTACTTTTTTCACGCAGTGTATGTGTCAGCCACCTGTTAAGTGTTAGTAATTTACAATAAACTAACTGTCATGCCACGCAGTCAGCCTGTGTGGTATCTAACAGTTAATTTTTTAATCCTTCACTGTCCAGAAGCCGCCAGACATGATTTTTCTAGTCATAAGCAAGATTTTTCTAGTCATACTTCAAAGCAATATTAATGGCTGTCAATAATAATATTCCTAATCTAATGAGCTGAACACAATTGTTCACGTTCTTTTCTAAGTAAGGTGAGGTATGATTTGGTTTGTAGCTCTACGATCATTTTGTGCACACTTTGGGTAATAATACTTGGACCTTATACTACTTTGGCTTAATTATACTGAACTTCAATCATGTTTCTTTAATGCATCAAATTTCATATCATGGTTTGGTTTGGTGCTCTACGGTTATCTTGTGCACACGTTAGGCTAAACAGACCGGGACCTACAGTTTAAAGCGGATTCCGAACCACCACAAACATCCATGGCACCGCCGGGACTCGAACCCGAAACCTCTGGTACCGAGCGCCAGAGCGCTAGCCACTCGGCCACCAGCCCTCTCTCGCATCATGGAGTGGAAAGAAATTAATTGATAAAATGGATTTAGAAGACGTCCAATCAGTTATATCAGAAGCTGAAAAAAATGTTTGTTTTCGGTTTGTCACCTACAGTCATTTCGTGTACACTTTTGGCTAATTATACTGGAAGGTCCAGTTTAACATGGCTTCCGAACCACTAACAAACATCCATGCCACAGCCTGTATTTAAACCTGAAGACTGTTGTACCAAAGTCCAGAGCGCTATCCAATTGACCATCAGATCACATATGTAAGATGAGGAGTAAAGCAGTAATAAGAGCCTTCAATTCATATCCCATGTCACCTATCAATAACATTTGTGATCATCGGTTAAACAGCGAATTATTAGTAGCCCGCTATGAAGACAACTCTGTATAAATCAGAGGTGGTAAAACTTGAATATTTTTTTGGCCAGTGAGATTTATCTCACTTTTCCAAATTAATTTATTTTATAATGGCCAAAGTAGTGAAAACCAATGCATTAAAAGAATACATTGAGTGTGCATCCATATATTCAAAAATTAACTGTCGAAATTATGAGAAAAAATTAACTTTGATTTAAGAATAATATTCTTGCGCATATAGGACAGATATTGCCTGTTTCATTTATGAGTTTACTGTTTTAAGTTCTCAGAATAATTAAATTATATTCTGCGAACTCATGATGCACGCGCACCTTGAAACATCCCTAGATACGCACTTGGATCCCTAGATACGCACAGTTGATTGTTGATAGCAGAGCAAACCAGACGCTTAGTTGAAGTTGTTAGCGTGTTTAATTTAATTTATGTGGCATGATGACTGTGATTTCGGCTCAAGTTCTTAATATGTATGACAAATGTTGAAGTAGTTCCAAATGTTCCATAAACAAGTAATATAAAAAAAGATTTTAATCAATTCCTTCTTTTTTTTCATTATATTGCAGAAAGTCCTTTATAACAAATTTTCATTCATTTTTTTCAAGTTTATCTGGCACCATCTATTGGTAGATATATGCAACTAAAATCTAAAAAAAAAACTAAAAATAATTAATTAAATTTAATTACTTAATTAATATTTGAAAAAACTGTATTAACATCCAGTGTCATCCCCTACAAGTTAAAAAAAAATTTATTTAAACTTGAGTGGATGAATAAAAAGTATTTTATAACGATTGAAAATTTTAACAAGATATATATATATAGGGAGAGCTAATAGAAGAAATTGAAAAATGGTCTATGAATGCAGTAGAATTATTGCTAACCACTATGTCAGTATCTTTTAATCTAAACGGCGAAGAGAATTGGAAAAATTCAAATTTCGATCGGAATTTTTTTCAAAAACATCTGTTGTATTGTGTTACCGAAATCAAATTGATAACTTTTAAAAAGGATTTTGTATTACATTATAGCCAGGAGTGGCCAACCCTCTTCCCGCCTTGAATATTTTTCCGGCCCGTGAGTTTTATCACACTTTTACAAATATATTTATTTTATAGTGGCCAAAGTAGTGAAAGCCAATGTATTAAAAAAATACATTATGTGTGCATCCATATATTTAAAAAGTTAACTGTTGAAATTATGAAAAAAAAAATTTAATTTAAAGTAATATTCTTGCGAATATAGGACAGATATTGTCTGTTTTATTTATGAGTTTACAGTTATGAGTTCACAGAATAATTAAATTATATTCTGCGAACTTATGATTCTCTTGCATCCATTTGAAAAAGCTAAGTTTAAGAATTGAGAAACAAATATCGCACTAGAAACATAAATATTTTTTAATGATTTCATTTTTTTTATTTTGTTCGTTTTTTATATTTCATTTTTAGTGTTATATATTTCTTTACACTATGCATTTAGTATCATTATTATTGTATTATCTATGTTTGCATGTAAGAATAATAGCAACACAATAATACTAACCCATTATGTTCCAATTTTTCACCCCCCCAAAAAAATGTCTATAGTGTGTCTAAATCTAATATGGGGGTATATAATTTTATATGCTGCCCGCGGAGTTAGGATGCATTTCCAAAGTGGTCTGCAAGATCATTTGGGTTGGCCGCTCCTGTCATAGGCAATGATATCAAGAATTTCGAGTTGTAGAATAGTTCCCTCATAAAGAATTAATTTTCACAGTTGTCGAAAATTTTTATCTCTAGTATTTTAACAGTATTTAAATAAATTGAGATAAAGCAGCAACGGCCAGCATACATCTCAAAGCACTTACCAAAGTCCAGTCGAAACAAGTCAATTTGATAATACAGGTCTTTGAGGAATAAAACGTGGTATCTGTTCCGTTGAAAATGTCTACAATGGCTGCCTTAATTACTGATGTGTATGACATAGCTGAAACTTTGAGCAGTTTGAGTCTTGAATGTTCTGAAGAAACAGACAATACTATGAATATATCCACAAATCAAAAAGTTCAATCAATATCTTCGAAGATGGAAGCTTTAAGACTGGTACCCGATTCTACAAAATCTGCCGGTATTTCTAGTTCTTCACAAGACATAGCATCAACAACTCAATATTCTTCCAATGATGGAAAACTCGCTCATTTTACTCGCTATATAGAAATCTTGGCGAAGTTAAGCTGCATTTTTCGTGGTATTATTGAGGTTATATCATCTCAAAAGTTCAATGTTGAATATTTTGTCATCAAAAACAGAATAAATCAAATAATGGAAGTATTTTTGATGACTCTAAATTTATTGAATGATTTAATTAAACACTTGGAATTTCTGATGGTTTTATTAAGTAGAGATGTTCACAACCAGAAACAGTTTCTCGAGAATCGGATGGTTTCTGGTCGCTTGGTTATTCACAAATTGGAACAAGCTAAAATAAATGTAGAAAACTGTTTCAAAGAATTAAAAATTCGTTTAAATATCCATAATTTTCCAGAAAATATCGATTCGAGTCCAGGTCCTGTGTTGATGACAACAAACTCGAGTGAAATTGAGATTTGGACGAAAGTGCAAGAATTGCTACTTCAGTCAAAATTTGATTGCATAATAGTTTTACTTGAAGTGCTAAATGACTTTGAAAGCTTTGTACGTAAACTTTATGACTAGTTATATTTTAAAATGATATTAAAAACACTTTAATTTTATTAAAGTATTCTTATTATGGGGACAATTTTTCATTGTTAGTAAATGAGATAATTTTTCTTGAATTTAAGATGCATTATATGCACCATTAATCTATGCTTCAAGTGTTACTTTTATTCAGTAACATTTGACTGTATATTTATACATGAATTCATAGTGTAATAATAATGTATTTTAAAAGTGTTGGAAGTGTATGCCTTTAATTTTTAAATACAACC
>BPLQ01013760.1:63075-79099 GCA_021605075.1 Caerostris darwini
AAATATTTAAATTTTAATGACTTAAAACTTAAAGACTATGTAAATGTGTTGTTATTGTTGTTTCTTATCCCACTTGGCTGGCCAAGCCCACGAGCCCATACGTGCTCATGATTGAAGGGGAAGGAAGCAGCTTCTGTTGTGATGGAGCACCCGTAGGTAGAAGCCTGACTTTTGCTCCGTGACGCTCTTACAGTCATAGGAGACCGGGACCTACGGCTTAAAGTGGATTCCGAACCACTACAAACATCCATGGCACCGCCGGGATTCGAACCCGAAACCTGTGGCACCGAGCGCCAGAGCGCTAGACACTCGGCCATTCAGGTCCCAAATTTGCCAACGGCACGCAGTGTTTCCAGGTGGTCACCCACCCAAGTACTGACCGCGCCCAATGATGCTTGACTTCGGTGATCTAACGAGAACCGGTATATTCAGCATGGTACGGCCGTTGGCTCTATGTAAATGTTAATGCTTAAAGAATATTTAAATGTTAATTCTTACGGAATGTTTATATGTTCATGCTTAAAGAATATTTAAATTCTGGCGCTTAAAGAATATTTAAATGTTCATGCATAAAGAATATTTAAATGTTATGCTTACATTTAAATGATTGCACCAATACAAACAGGTTTTAGAATTTTTTATAAAGTACATCAAAATCATTTTCACCCGTCCTGATTTATTTGACCTTTGTGACACTGATCAATAAAAAATCAAATTACAACGCACATCAATTGTAAATTCTGCTTTGCGACGTACATGATTAACAACAATTCTGCTTTGTACTGTACTGTTCATGTATCAATCAAATAATGCTCAATGTCCACTGTAAATTCTATTCTACTTTTCGGTTTATAATGATTATAAAATTATTTAAATTCTATAATTCGAATTACTTCTAATGCAGCATAACTATCATTCTAAATATTTTTTTCTTCTTTTTTCATTCTAATGTAAATCATTCCTATGATGCATTTGAAGATTTGGCAAACCAATTATAGTAAATTGGAATTTTTATATTTTGTAGATCGTCAACATAATAAATAAATAGAATTTTGTTTGATCCGCTTAATAATTAGGAAAGAAGAAGTTTATGGATTAAAACAAGAGTCATTGAATTATATCCAGAGAGTAAACCATCATTTCAAGAAGATGCTAGTTTCTTTAAACGGATTCCGAGAAATATCACAATTACGAAATTCGCTTTGGTAAAATATTTATCGAAGTTTATCGCCTTTCTTGAAAAATGTTTTCAAAGATATAAAATCGATAAATATGAATGGATTCAAAATCAATTTTATCCATTTAATTTTCAGACTTAATCTGAATTCTCTGCTTCAAAAAGAAGAGAATGATTGAATTATAGTAAAGCTTATAGAATTTTAGTTTTCAATTATAACTGTATAATATTTTAAAATTCATTAGTAAGTCTCTTGATTAGGTTTCTGAATCGGAATAAAACTGCAACATTGTATGCAATTGATTTTGAATGAGATTCCATGCTCTGTAGCCTTGGAGAAGGCATGGATTCGTCTCACCTTCCTGTCTGTCCTGCAATTCTTTCCTCTACTGTGTAGGGTCGTTACTGGGAGGCTAGGACCCTTATGGGCTAAACATGTCACTATGTGATTTCTTTCGATTCTCATTGTTGTTTTCATGTTCCATGTGTTCTTTTTCTTTTTAATTTTATTACTTATTGTAGCCTGCCATTGGAAATAAAAAAAATCTTTGGAGTGTTCCAAAAGCTGAACAAGATGTGGGTGCAGTTTGCCTACCTCAGCCCATAGTGCATCTTGGATAACGCTTGGTGAAATCGACTGTTATTGTTCAGATTGTCTTCAAATCAAAATTTCTGGAATTCTAAAGTAAGAAATATAATTCGTACTCCCCTGGTGAAAGTGATCAGAATTCCATCTGAAAAAATTGTGCAACTCGTCTCAAGTATCATGCACTAGAGCAGGGGTCTCCAAACTACGGCCCGCGGGGCAAATCCGGCCTGCCAATGTCATCAATCCGGCCTCTCGACAGCAAATAACTTATTGTTGCTGTAATAAGTTGGATAAAAAAAACACAGAATGGCAATAACTCGGTTTTATTTACTTGCTAGGTAAAGCTTAATGACAAGCATAATACGCAGAAAAATTAACTTAAGCATAACAACTAACAAATAATTGAAATGAATCCCACAAACATTGTAAACTAGTGAACATCCCGCGGTTACCCTCGATAGTTATACCTACCTTTCCGCTTTTAACCACTAGATGTCGTAAAGTGTCACGGTGGTATCGATACACACAATAGTAATTGTAGTAAATGAACCAGCGAATTTAGCAAGCGTATGCTCGCTCAGAGCGCGTACTCGGCGACTAGTCTAGAAATTATAGATAATGGCAGAAAAAATAAAACTATTTTGGACTTACTGCAGTACTGGAGTAAGCAGTATGGCTCTAAGGCTGAAAAGTTTGGAGACCCCTGCACTAGAGCAATGCTTTCTTGAATTACTATCTACATAACTTTGTACTAGACCAAGAACTAGAAGATGAAAAAATTAATTTATTACGCATTAAAATATTTATTAATCATTTTTATTAATACTTAATCAATTTCCATTCTTTGTCAAATATGTACTTGATATGTTGTAGCATATTGTACTTGATATGTTGTAGCATAATAAATTTGATTTTAATTGAAATCTAAGCTACTTTCTCAATTCTTAATAAAAATTCAAGTTAATTTTTTCAAATTTTGTTATATTGATTAATTTTGATTGATTGAATTTTGTTAATTTTTCAATTGATACTGTTATATTATTGTAAAGAAAAATCTCCGCATCTTGAATTAACTTAGATTTTAAGATATGCTTATAGATGGCAACGGTAGCTCAAGACAGTTAAGCATTTCAGTGTTATTCATTTTTTTATTGCGGTTACATAAGAATTGATATTGCATCAGACAGGTAAATTAATATTACAAAATCTTATTTGTTTATTTAAGAAAACCAACGAATCATTCAGTGAGATTGCTAAGATTTGTGACAAAATCATTTGAAGTATGTAATATATCTGCTAAGCATATTATGCTTTATTTTCATTTCGACGTGGTATAGTTATTTTTATATACTATCTAGATAATAACTAGCACATTATTAAATTGTTATTGGAGGACTTTTTCTGAGATTCTTTGTGGTAAAATCAGTTATAAGTGAAGATGAATCTTTTGAAGAAACAACTGAATACTTCGAGTTACCAGGCATAACGTTCGAAAAAGAAAGTTGCAAGTTATCTAATCAAGCAAAAGATAATTTGAAAAGACCTGGAAGAAAACTGGATAAAGTGCCTAATAGAGAAAATATATTTCTTAAAGCCGAATCCTCCATCTATAGTGTAGCTAGTGTAAAAGAAGCTAACACGGAACAAACTCTAGGAGCATTTGATTCATCTGTAGTCAATATACAACCAGAAGCAGTAGCTTTAGTAAAGATCAAACTTAAAATAATCAAGATTGAAGCATTCTAATCTCCACCCAAGGATACAAAATCTTCTGCAACCATGAAAAAGTTAGAAGTTGTTTCCCAGGAAGAGATTAAATCTTCACCAAAAAAGACAAACGATGCACTTGAACAGGAAATCGAGACAAAAGAAGTGAGCTCCCAAACAAGCAATAAATCTTCTGATGCCAAGACAAATGTGATGTCAAGCATACAACGGAATACGAAATCCTCCGAACAATTCTCAAGTAAGGAAATCAAAAATGTTACTAATTTGTCACTTAAAAATTCGAAATCGACAACCTTTTTCCGAGAAGAACCCTTTACTATTGTTTTAAAGAAGGAAAGTTCTCATAAGATTGATTCAAAAATGAAACCTTCTACT
This sequence comes from Caerostris darwini, assembly GCA_021605075.1. Classification (NCBI taxonomy): domain Eukaryota; kingdom Metazoa; phylum Arthropoda; class Arachnida; order Araneae; family Araneidae; genus Caerostris; species Caerostris darwini. Next base: position 66,945 of record BPLQ01013760.1, read on the forward strand.
GATCAGAAGAATAAAAGTATTTCCTTATCAGTTAAAACAGAAATTTTTGAAAAGCAAGCAATTTCCCCTCAATCTACAGTTGATATAGAAAATAAATCTTCTATACCAGAAAAAGAAAAAAGTATTTTGCCTTCAATTAATATAAATTCGCAAGCTTCTGCTTTAGGTAAGAAGGCAGGATCACCACCTGTGACTGAATCTTCAAGTAAAAACAAAAAGAAGGCAAGTGTTTCCCCAATATATAAAGCAATAACAGATGTTTTCTGGAAAAGAAGTGGATCTGATGAAAATGAGACTGCAAGTGCATCTGATGTACTTAACGAAGAAAAGGAAATTAATTCATCACAAAGCAAAACAAATGTAGGGACTTCTATTCTCAGTAAGAAAATGGGATCATATGCAAGTGATGCAAATGCTGAAATTTCTACACTCAAAAGTATTAAAGAGAAAGATATTTCACCAAGAATAAAAATAATGAAGTCTTCTGTTCCCAAAGATGAGACAGTATCCCCTATTGAATCAAATTTTGAATCTATTAGCAGAAAGGAGGAAAGCATTTCACCACAAAAAAAGGCAAATACAGAAGCTTCTATTCTGGGAAAGAATTCAGTATCATATGAAGCTGATGCAAAGATTGAATCTTATACACACAAAGAGAAGGAAAACATTTCACCACTAAAGACAATGACAGAGGTTTCTGCTTTGAAAAGATCGCCAACTATTAATACAAACCTCGATCTTTTAGCACGAAAAGGCAAAAAAAGGGAAATCATTTCACCAATAATTCAAAAAGAAACGGATAGGTCAGTTTATGAAAGGAAGTCAGAATCACCTGTAATCGAAGGTGAGGATGAATCTTTTTCAAACAAGAGAAAGAAAGCATATGTATCACCAGATATTAGGACAAAATTGGGAGTTCCTGTTTCTGGAAATAAAATAGCAAAGGCTGATTCCTTTGCAAATAAAATGGAAGCAAAATGTACTTCACTTCAGGAAAAGGTGCCATGCTTCTCGAAAAAGGAAGAAAAATTTGTTGTTGAGTCGAAAGAAAATTTCGAGAATAGTGAACAGGCAGATTTTGAAACATCTATAGGTAAAACCGAATGTAAAGGTATAAAACATGCAATAATAACGGACAAAAATGGTAATATTGAATCTTTTACTTCTGACACGGATAAAGATGCTGAAATTAATAAAAACTTAAAAACTCCATCACTTCAAAAGACTTCAGAATTACTTAAACAAAGCCGCAACAAATTGAAAGCAGATGTATCAACGCAAACAGCAGAAAATATTACAGGATTAAAAATAAATTCTTCAGGCAAAAAGAATCAGAAAATTGTGATATTGAAACGTTCTGACAACCTTCAAAATCCAAATGTTTCACAACGAAAACATGCATTAAAAGCTCCTTTTGATCCAAAAGAATCTAGAAAATCTACAAATCATCAAGCAAAAGGCACAATAAAAATTCCAGAGAGTCCCAAAAAATCTGCTTCTCCCAGAAACGACACAAATATTTTTAAGAAGCCAGAAACATGCAAAATATCTCTGAGAACAATTTTTAAAGATTTTGGCACTCCAAAAGATATTGATAGTTCATCCCCGAAAAAGTGTACCCATGTCGAAATTGAAAAGAAGAATTTCCTACAAATTCGACAGAATCTCCTGAAACAATACAGTAGTGAAAGAAGTCGACTGAAAAAAATATTCGCAGAAGCACACAGCGTTACAAAATTTAAAAACTGTAAAACTGTTGCTGTAAGGGCAGCGAAATTGCAAGAAAAAATCGATCAGAGCTTACTAAAATTGAGTGAAAATGAGAAAAACAAAAGAGAACACGAACAAATGAAAAAACCTAGCAAAAATTGCAAAACTATATCAAAGGCGTTCGATATTCGCTTAGAAACTTCAACTCGGATTTGCAGTTTGTATTCTGTATTTAAGCTTTTAAATGCAACTACAGAAACTGAAGTACCAGAAGAAACGGTTTATAGCAGACTAGACAGTTCTTCTCTTTCAGTATCATATAAATGTTTTAGCAAAGTCACAGAAGAGAACTTTTCTGAAGCTGAAAATGTTAAGGACGCAATACAGGATTGCTTGAGAATATTTCCCTATTCGTCAATAGAGTGCTATTTAGAATCACAACATGATTTTAGAATGAGAGGAAATATAGGAGATCTAGAATTGGAGGAGCTGAATACGAAATTGAGCCAACAACTGGATGCCAGTTTAGTAGAATTTCTTAATCTTCAGCAAATACAAGGCGAATTATTTTGCTATACAAAAAACTACATTTCTATATGGCAAAAGATACGAAACCACTATACTGCATTTTTAAATAATAATAAAAAATTTAAAAATAATTAATACTCTTTAAAATTAACGCTATATCTTAATAGTCGATTTGTTTTAGAGTATAGATAAAAAAATGTGTTTCAAAATTATAAAAAATTAACTTTTAGATTTGGAGTGTTTAATGTGTTCAATTCAACGTGTTTTATTCAAATGACTTCATAGTACGTATTATGAAAATAGTATTTTTATTCCACATTATCTAGTCTTAAATATAGTGTATTTGTCTTTAATGTAAAATATCAAAAATTTATGTAATGCACATAATATAAAAGAGCACTTCGAATGAAGTATATTTGAATATTTAGCTTAATTTTCAAATATATAAATATTCTGTATTTTTAAAAATATATATATTCTGTATGTACATAGACTGAAAAGTATCTTATTTGGATTTTATTTCATAAACTAAAAGAGTAGGCTAATTTAAAAACAATCTAATATTAATCTAGAATTGGAAGAAATGAATACGAAATTGAATCAACAAATAATTAAACATTATACTACATTTTAAAATAATAAAAAACCTAAAAATAATTAACTCTTTAAAATTAACTCTTTATCTTAATAATTAAAACTCTTTTAAATAATTTTAAAAAATCTCCATTGTAGTTTTACTCTGAACACAACTAATTAATGTACTGCACAGTTTATTCTGTATTGGAAAATTGTTCCTCGTTGTTTTTACTACGTTTCATAGGAGATGATTTCAATGTATTTTATATAGATGACTTCATAATAAGTATTATGAAAAAAATATTTTTATTGCCCATTACCTAGCCTTAAATATAGTAAACTTGTCTTAAATGTATAACATCAAAAATTATGTAATACAATTAGTATAAAACAGAACTTAAGCTAAATATTCAGAAATATTTCATTTTAATTTTCTAAAAAGTGATACTGTAAAATGTCTAATTTGAAAGTTATTTCATAAACTAAAAGACTGTTAATTTTTGAAAGAAGTGTTTTTACAAAGTTGTCAAAACTAACAATTAAATGTGTTATTTTACTTCCGGCTGTATCATATTTGATACTTATCATACTTTTTTTTAATTATCTTGTAAAATTAAAATGTTTTTTAACTGTCACTTTTATTTCAAAGTGAACAATGATATTTATCTAAGCTCTGAGTAAAATTATGGTACTGAATTTATTTTTGAATTCTTGATTTTAATTGTTTTGAACAAATATATATTTAAATTTTCTTTGAATGATAACTGATCACGATTGATAAACTGATTGTTTAATGTGATTTCAATGTATTTTAATTAAATGACTTCATAATAAGTATTATGAAAATAGTTTTTTTCTTGCACATTATCTAGTAATGCTATGAAATGCTCTTAGTATAAAAGAGAAATATATTTGAATATTTAGCTCAGTATTCAAAAAGGTGGTACAACTGAAAAATGTCTAATTTGAATTTTGTTAATTTTTAAAAGAACATTTTTTACAAAGTTGGCAAAATTAACAATTAAATGTGCAATTAATTTTACTTCCAACTAAGACATATTTGACATAATTACACTTATTTTTTCCTTTTCTTGCAAAATTAGAAGGTGTTTAATGGCATCACTTTTTTTGCAAAGTGAATAATGCCATTTATCTAAGCTCTAAATGATATTATAATACTGAATTTATTTTTGCATTGTTGATTTTAATGGTTTTGAACAAATGAATATTTAGATTTCCTGTGAATGATAACTGATTATGTTTAACGTGATTTCAATGTATTTTATTTAAATGTCATCATAGTATTATGAAAATAGTATTTTTAATCGACATTACCTAGTCTTAAATATAATATATTTGTCTTAAATGTATAATTTCAAAAATTTATTCTATACACTTAGTATAAAACAGCACATCGAATGAAATATTTCTGAATATTTAGCTCATTATTTAAAAAATTTATACAACTGAAAAATGTCTAATTTGAATTTTGTTTCATAAACTAAAAGATTTTGTTAATTTCTGAAAGAAACTTTTTTATAGAGTCGGCAAAATTAACAATTAAATGAGTTATTTTATTTCAAACTATGCTATACTTTTGACATACTTGTACTAGGGTATATTTGACATTTACTTGTTACTTTTCTGCAAAGTGAACAATGTCATCTATCTAAGATCTAAATTTAATTATAGTACTGATGAAAAGTACTGTACTTTTTGAATTCTTGATTTTAATGGTTTTAAAGAAATAATTATTCAGATTTTCCTGTGATTCTTTTCGACTTAAAATTAGAAAACTGCTTGCTTTTTATGTATTGCAATTTTCTTAGTATGTAATAATTTTAAATATTTAATTAAAATGTGTAATTTTTAAATAAAATTCTTCATAAATATTGACTATCATTTATTTAAAAAAATATTCTGTAGTCGATTAGATTAATCGATTTGTTTGGACTAGAAACCAAAAATTTGTTGTGAATTAAAAACAAGTAATATTAAAAAAAAAATTTTCGAAGTCAATTCCTATATTTTTTTTCACTATATTGCAGAAAGTCCTTTATAAATAATTTTCATTCATTTTTTTAAGTTTATCTGGCACCATCTATTGGTAGATATATGCAACTTAAATTTAAAAAAAAATAAAATTAATTAATTAAATTTAATTAATGAATTAGTATTTGAAAAAACTGTATTAACATCCAGTGTCATCCACTACAAGTTAAAAAAATGTCTTTGAACTTGAGTGGATGAATAAAAAGTATTTTTTGAACGATTGAAAATTTGAGCAAGATATATATAGGGAGAGTGTCAGGTAATAGAAGGGATTGAAAAAATTATCTTACTGAAGTGTTTTAACTCCAATAGTTATACTGGACACTTGTGTAATAAACTGTCTGTTTCTTGTGCATAAAAATGAGTTTGAATCTTTACTCGAAATCGCATATATATAATTTTATCACAACGTTAATAAATATGAGTTTTGAATAACAAATTTAATTGAAATGCTAGTTCTATACCTGCTCAATTCAGTCGCCAACCTCATTAATTCAATTAATTAAATTTTCTGTGAACTATGCTAATACTAAAGGTCTGATAAATGATGGCGAAGAATGATATATTACTCTGTAAATTTTCATTTTCACAAGAATGGTATTCAGATTAATTCTTATAAGAACTTTTCATGTTTAACATTTAGTTGATTAATTTGTAGATGATGGGAAAAAATTAAGTTGGTTGGGGTCGTGTTAGTGGAAGGAAACTCAACTGAATTTTTTTTTAATAACAGAGAAATTTATATGAAATTAGAATGATTTTATAGATATTTCTGAATTTATGTGCAAAGGTCCTCTTTATTTTACTACACCATTCATATTAATTACAAATGGATAAAAACCAGACACTATATAAATTGCGTGGAATTAAGAAATAGTGATGATTAATATTAAACAAAACTTTTATTGAAATTCTATTGCATTTTTATCCAGTTTTGCACATCAAAAAGGAAAAATCGCTTGCAGTTGAGATATTTAACTTCTACTGTACACACACACAAAAATGAAACTCTTTCAAATGAAATATTCCTTTGATTTTATAATATTCAGCATCATCTACCATCGCAATTTTTGTTATTTCTTTAATTCTTTTTATCTTTGTCCGAAATTACACGCTTTATATTACCTCTATACTCCGCATATCATATAATATCTGTATAACTTTTGCATCTCGTGCCATAGTATGATTTTCCATTTTGCATCTCGAGCCATAGTGTTCTGCAAAACATAACATATAAAATGTAATATTCAATTAAAAAAAGCATAAATAAGACATAATATTCAAAAATATGACCATTGTGTACTAGTAACAAATTACGAATGAAAAGATTTCTCCATTTAGAGCTTACAATTCATATGCAATCGTGACTATCAATTTTATCTTCAGCGATAATTTTCATGTAAACTTGAAGTATTTTTTTAGTTTTAATTTGCATAAGTTGCAATTCAATTTTATAGTGACTACAGAGAAATATTATTGCATTGAATGAAACATAAACAGTAATGACATGTAGCAAGTTCTTTATATTCATTGCTATTGTAAAGAATTGTTCAAGTTCATCAAGGCAAAAATGAAAAAAAAAAAAGTTAAATCGTATAATTAAAATTAAAAAGAAATTAAATGCTGTAGTATAAAAGTGTTGGATTTAATACAATAACTCGACAGAATTTCAGAAAGGAAATAAAAACGAAAGTTATAATAAAATCACATCATAAACTATTTGTAAAAAAATGATGTTAAATATAGCAATATGCTCTAAAATTCTCGGATATTTACTGCAAATTTAATGTTATATTCCACTGCTCTATTTATTTCTTCGTTTTTAAAAATAATCTTTATTCACTTCTTCGGAACTTTTTTTAAGATTTTTTTCATAAATTTGATTTATACTAAGTTGTTTTAATTGCGGAAAATCTTCAAAGTAAAAAAAAATTCTATTATTGCCGATCATTTTTTTTTTTTTTTTTTTTCATTTGTATATTTTTCATGAGAGTAACACTGGAAAAATTTAAAAGAAAAATGTACATTTTTAAATAATTTGTAGAAATAATAGATAATAATTTGTTTTTCTTCTAGACTGGTATCTTTGTTAGACTTTGGTTCCAGTTAAACAGAATATGTAATTATATGCAACGTTGTACGCAGATTATGCAATTTCGACTCACCTCACCTAAAAATTTGTTAAAACGTATGCTATTGTTGGTAACAGAAATCATTATGATATAAAAAAGCAAACTATTATTTTTGATAATCATAGACCAAACTAATAAGATTTTAATTTCCTGCATATGCATTCCTGCATTTCCTGCATTCACGTGAATTGAGAATTGGCAGACTTAATTTTGAATCATGGATCTTTATTTAGAGACCCTGTATTAAATCCAAATAGTTTAATAAGATTGGAAATTTACATTACTAATAACAAATTACAAGGGTCAAGTTCAAATTCTGGCGGTTGCATGACGGTGTCATAGATGTTTGTTAGTGGTTCGAAATCCACGTTAAACTGTGGATCCGGGTTTAATTAAAAAATGACGGTAGAGAGGGAAACTAAACAAATTACAAAACGTTATGATATTAATATCTATGCTCATGTTTCTTCAAAGTTTTTTCCTATCAGCCATCTATTTTGGTTTACCACTTTGTAATGGTCATTTTAGTGGACTAAGTAAAGTTTCAAAAACCTCATCCCCATTGTAGGGAGTTATGTTCTAATTGCGAAGATTTCATCCATTTTTTTCATGAAACACCATGCAAGGTTTTTCTGCAGAATTAAAATCCAGTTCAGAAGTTGGTTTAATTCAGAAGCCTAAAGAGCTAACGTTGCGAAATTCATCCAATCTTTTCACCAAATACTATGCAAGGATTTTCAGTTGAACTAAAATCCAGTTCACAAGTTGGCTCAGTTCAGAAGCCTAACGTGCTAACCTCCAGGCCACTTCAAGTGCGTTATGTAAACATGGAAACATAAATTATTAAAACCAAAATATTTTAACAATTGTTTTTTTTTCTTGGCAACAGGGCAAAGACGTAAATGAAAGGGGAAAATATGTTCAACTGTGCCAAAGAGTAAAATGCTCGTACGGATTTATTAAATGCATTTGTGTAGTAAATATAATATCTTTTTAAATATTTTGATACTTACTTAGCACCTGTGAAATTTTAAATAAGCAATTGTCTTGCTCCAGGGCGCTGTTAACTTTTTATGAACATCAAATATTCTTTTATTTATACCGTGACTCATTTTTTAAATAGTTCATTATGAAGGAAATATAAGTTATCGTTCATCCGCACCTTGGGTTTATCAATAGCAACTAAAAGATTTTTCTTGATTTTTTTATTTATTGAAGAGTTTTTTTTATTTGTAAATGAGCATAAAAATGACCACGAGTGTTTTGTATATAAATAATAAAATTTCTCCTAAAGTAACTACAGTCGAGGAAGATTCGAAATTCATTACCTATGAAAGCTCCAATTTCTCTAGAACACCATGCCAAGCGTCGAAAAGATTTGAAAAAAGAATTCTGGACAAAGTACTCGAACATACTAATGCGTCGCCAAGCAAACTGAAAATTTCCAATACAGCCAAACGTCCTTCAAAGGAATTAACTCTGGGAAAGATTGAAGATGCAACAGAAAAATGCGTTACAAACGAATCTTCAACATTTGCAACCTATGTTACTGAATTTTCAAAACTAAAAACAAAGACTCAGCAAGAGGCTGATGGAAAAATAGAATCTTTATCAACAAATCTCTCCCTGAATAATGCTGTTATCGACCAAATAGCAGAGGAATCAACTGTATTGAGCAAACAGGAATCTTCAAGTATTAAATGGGAAGATCGTACTTCTAAAGTGCAGGAAACTCCAGAATTAAATGTAAGTTTTGAAGCAACTGCATTTCCAAAGATTAATTTACCATCATTCAACATAATTACAGAACTCATTACCACAGTGAAAAAAGTAGAATCAGCTACATTCAAGAAAAGTTTGGAACAGGATGTAACAACACATCTAAAATCTCCATTAGATATACATGGTAATGAGATGCATCCTGTACGATTGCAGTTGGCAACAAAAAAAACTGCAAATAAGATCCAGGAAACTTCATCAATTGAATTAAAAAATGAAACTCTGGCCATTGACCAAAAGGAGGCATATTCCGATAAGGAAAATTTATTAAGAAATTCTGTAGTCTTGGACAAACATTCTCAAAATCATCCTAAGCAAATAAATTTTTTTGAGAAACTTTCCTGTGATGAAATGAAGGGAAAGGTTGAATTTCATACAGCCAAAAAGCAAGAAATATTTTCAAAACGTGACAGAAACGCGATTAAATCTCCTGAATTATGGCATGTTAAATGGAAGCAAACAGAACCTCTCAGATTTAAGCAAACACAAAGTGTTACTCCTCCAAAGAAAAGACTATTTTCTCAAACCCTATTTGATGATAATCCAATATTGAATACCTCTGAAAATGAGATTCCATGCGATCAAATAAAGAAACAGTGTGAATTTACAATGCCTGATAAAGAAATACCTCCAAATACAAAAAATAAAGGACTTTGGATAATACAACCATCTGAAGAACGTGCAGCTAAATTAATTAAAACCGAATGCCAGCAGCTGAAATATACCATGCCCAAGAAAATAGAAAGCTCTCCAAAACAAAATTCAAATGGTGGAGCATCATTCTTTAAGAATATTAATTCTTCTACAGATGCGTGTTTAATAACTGAATCGTCTGATATGAAACAAGATATTCCTACTCTTTCAAAAAGAATTCTGTCTTGTGCCGCAGTCTTGCCTGATGACGAATTTGCTGCACCAAATAAAAAAAAAGTCTGTACAAAAAACAGGTCAAACACTGAAACTGGTGCCGATAGAATAACTGAGCCTGATCAAGAGCTGATATTTGCAAACAAATGTTGGCAATTGTCTGAAGCGATTCCAAGACAAAATTCCTACGTGAAACAATTTTGTCCGATCAGTGAACAAATACATTTAATCGAAACAATTGATAACGAGAATAGTTATAATTCTGTGGATGTCTGTACTGGTACTGTGGATGTCTTGTCAAAATCAAAACCAACCGATATGAATATGCAACCATCAATTTCTCCTCACTTAGCGATTAGTGATAATATAGAAGATAAAGATCAGAGTTATTTAAGCAAAGACCTTGAGAAAACTGAGATGGAGAGCTTCAGAAATTCGTCGATATCAAATGAAGTTCCTTTAATACCCAAACAAGTTACTCTAACAAAGGAAAATAGTGCCCTACAATCAGAAGATAAAGATCTCGCTCACAATCTGGAAAATATACAATCAGAAAATAAAGATCTCGTACACAATCCGAAAAATATACAATCAGAAGATAAAGATCTCGTTCACAATCTGAAAAATATACAATCAGAAAATAAAGATCTCGTACACAATCTTGAAAATATACAATCAGAAAATAAACATCTCGTATGCAATCAGAAAAATATACAATCAGTAAGCAAAGAGCTTCTTTTATCAGCTCGAATTACATTCTTGTTGCAATTAAAAGAATATCAAAGAATGATGAAAAATGTGATTAAAAATGGCAAATGTGTAACTACGATTCAAGATCGCAGAACTTGTTCAGAGACAGCAAATTTAGTACAAGATAAAATTGATCTATTTTATGAAAATATATTTGAAATCGAAAAGGATTTAAAAAAGCCCAAACAAAATAAAATGCAAATAATAAAACAAATTCCCAATAGAGTTTCGACTCCACGTAGATTTAGTAGTTTATATCTCATAACACAACATTTAAAAGAGACTAAAAATGATATACCGGAAATACAAGTATACAAACACTTGAACTGCCTAAAGTTAACTAATGAATACAAAAATTTCGTAGAAGACATTGAAGAAAATTTCTTTTACATTAAAAGTTTGCAGGCTACAATAAAGTGCGATTTAGAGTTATTTCGTGAAAGGATCGAGATGTGCTCTTTAAAAATTACAGAGGAAGCATTATTGAATAGAAATGAAAGTCGTGCAGATATGTTAAAATTGAACAAACAGTTGAGATGTCAAGTGAATAGTGAAATTGTATACTTAAATATGTTAAAAGGCATCTCAATTGACATGTTTGATAATGTACAAGAGTGTTCCGTCGAATTTGAAACCGTACGAAATCAATTTATTAATTTCTTTCATAAAGATTATTCCATTTCCTCTACAATGTGAAAGAATTTATACGATTTGTGGTTAACGAACCAGTGTAAAAATTTGTATTTCAGTACCACACACTAAATATTTTTAACGTACATTTTAATGGTCGGTAATGGCTTTCATTTGATGTTGATATACTAATTTTTTTAGCACATTTTCTTGAAAATATTTATGGATATTTTTAATGAGCATATTTTACAATATCAGTGTTATAATTACGTAACAGATAATTTTTTTATATAAAACAAATTTTATCTTTGTATTTTATCTAAGATTTTGAGCAAAAATAATAAATGTGTATTCATAATTTAATTTTAAATTTCAGTACATTTTATCCTTCGAATAATTCCTGAAATTAAGATTTTTGTCATTTTTAAAATTTTAATAAAGGGTTTTTTTTATTGTGAATCTATTTTATTTCGTAAAATATTCTCTGATTTTTTTTTTCATAATCAAGCACAATCTTTGAAACTTATAAAAAAAAACATTTAGTTTTTTTTTTCATTTTCTTTTAATAGGAAAAAAATCAATTTAAAATATAAGTTTGTATAACAAGTTACGAGGATGTACCGCTTTGTTGTAATTTTTGAATCCCGAGTCGGGTTAATTTTCCTTTAAAATAAATTTATTTTTATTTAATGATATAAATGTTAGGATCTATGCTACTTTTACACATATACAGCACCAACAACAAAACATTCTCTCGTCGTAGTATTAGGCAAAGATAAAAGTTCAACTCCTTTTGTTGTGACGACTTCAATTATGAAGATTCATTTTGTACCATCCTTCCTCTAGGGAAAGTTTGGTTTGCTCTACGGTAATTTCTTGCACACTTTGTGTTAATTAGACCGGGACCTACAGCTTAACGTACTCTAGCGAAAAGAGCCAAAAAGATCGATTGAAATAATTTCAAATCTTGGGGATGTTAATCTAGTTTGCAACAAACTTGTAGGGTTTGAGGGCTTATATCTATTACAGTCTAAGCAGTCTTCAACACACTCAATAATGATTTTTTTCATTCCAAGGATGTTATTTGGTTAAATGTTCCTTTAGTTTCGTAGAGGTGAACACTGGAATACC
>BPLQ01013760.1:90769-103528 GCA_021605075.1 Caerostris darwini
TTTTTTTTAAACTATTAATTTTTTTATCTTACGGACAGTGGCACAATGAGGACATGGTTATAGATAGACGGTTATATGGTTGATGTATTCCTTTTGGAGCTAGTTAGCCCCTAGAGGCCCCATCTCCGATATGATCAGACGTCATCCAAACCATGTTCAATAACCTTCAAGCTGCCACCACCAAAGAAGATAAATTATTCGTCATTCTGCATGGATTTTCCTCTTTCCTTAACAAATCTAATTAATGTCTGCTTCCTTCACTGGACAGTTACTCGTTCATTTTATTTCTCTTCCATATATTTTAATTACTTTCATCACTTATTATTACAATAATATAAATTAAAAAAAAACCTCACTCTATTAAACTTTATTTTAGTATTTGGGCAAGATTCCTTTTTGTCTTTACCGCTTTCTTTCCCCAGCAATGCTCTTTCATCTTTTCAATGAACAATTTAAGATTGAAGCTAACGGCTGCTACGCAGCCACGGAGCTTCACCAAAAGTCAAATCTGTCTCCGATATGACAGGGAAAAATACAGTTGAAGCAATGAAAATTGCCCAGAATATATTTATAAATATAATAAAGAATTGACAATCATAAACAAATAAAAATAAAAATAGAAATTAAACTAAAATTTTGCGCGGACGTTTTAAATCATTATTGGGAACGTAAGAGTCAATCTCCTGGATTGCGGTATTTTCATGATTAGCAAGCGTGTCAAAAAATTTAACAGAGATGTATTTAAGAAAACCTTTTAAGGAAGGAATGTTAATAGCTTTATAGATATCAGAATTGTGCATGAACCATTCAGCAGAGGTAATTTGGCGGATTGTGATATCTTGTAAAATTTCAAGTGTTTTTAAATTAGATTTAGCTGCATAGGACCAGACCGGGCAAGCGTATGTGAGAATTGGGCGAAGCATAACCGTAAAGAAGAATTTTGTTATCTCTGGTCATTGTAGATAGACGATTAGACTTTATGGACTTAAATGGACAATACAAGATAGAAGCTAACGGCTTCACCAAAACTCAAATCATCATCATATGGACTTATTATGATTTTTTTGCTTTACATCCAACTTGATAGGAGGATAAAATTTACAAGTTACTAGCCATAAATTAAATGTTGAATATCATGACACACTGAGCTTCTTCAAAGCGTCTTAAAGTGCGAAGAGTGCCCTCTGAATCTGATTAAATATGAACCCAAATCCTGAATATAGATCTCAAAGATTGCCAAGTCAGTTTTAACCTTTTGGAAAACTCTGTATTACTTTACCACGATAAGATAATGTTATGATTACAGACAATGCGGTTCGAGACCTGCTGGTCAGTATATTTTACCAGAGTCCATAATAGGAGGGAATTTACTAGTTATAAATTAAATGTTTTATATTAGGATTCATATAGCTTTCTCAAAGTGTTTTATATAACAAAGAGTGATCTTCTGACAAAGAAATAAAGCTAACAAACATAAGATATAAAGCGCGATTCCCTGATCGAGAAATCCCCCTTCTGACAGCAGTAATGTTTTATATTTGGCTGCAGGTTCGAATCCTGACTGTAGCATGGATGTTTGTTAGTGGTTTGGAAACCACATTAAACTGTAAGTCCAGGTCTATTTAGCCTAAAGTGTGCATAAGATGACCATAGAGCGACTAACCAAACCAAATAAAACTTGAGCGAAAAAGAATATGAATCCAAATGGTGTGCCATAAGACAAACTGTTTAGTTCTTAAAGATTACCAAGTCGAATCCTATTGTAGCTGAAAAAGCCATTTACGAAGTTCTTTAAAAATCAGTGGCAACCTGTCTTTCCAAAGAAAGATTAATATCTATTTCCCCCTTCTGACCCCAGTTGCTTTCTGATTCCAACAGACGTGTCGTATATTCAATGATCTTTACGTTGTTTGTGAATTGTTTACGTGTACTAAATAAAGTGACGTGGCGTAAAATTGTTTCAGGTAGTTGAAGGACTGCAAAATCAGTTAACTCCAGGCATAATTATGGAGAGAGAACAAGAACTTGTGATTACAGAAGAATCAACAGAGAGCCAGGGATTGCAAAATCAATCAACTCCAGGCATAATTACGGAGAGAGAGCAACCACCTGTGATTACAGAAGAATCAACAGAGAACCAAGGCTTGCAAAATCAATCAACTCCAAGCATAATTATGGAGAGAGAACAAGCACCTGTGATTGCAGAAGAATCAACAGACAGCCAAATTCCTGACGAGGAAATCGATTCGATACTTGCGTCTATGCATTCCCATAGACTATCGATGGGATTACCACCAATATATCTATTTTCTGCGGCGTACATCCGCATGGAGTTTCAAGAATACTACAGATTGCGAAAGCTCGCGTTACAACTGAGCAGCATGAAAGTCAGTTTTCTGAATTTTGTCCTTCATAACTTTATTTCCACAATAGACCTTGCTAGTAGTCTCGAAGATGGTGTTAACTTTTTGGCATGCTCGTGGGGTGAGGTTCGTAGCAACAGTACTTTACAAGACATACAAGACAGCAATGCGAGATTGAAGGACTTTTCACGCATTGTAATTGAACACATTTCTACAGCAAAAGTGGACTATGCATGCATAATTAAAAAACTTCAAGCTTATATGGACCAAAAACATTCCTTAAATTCTGATTTGTACCTTTTCTTGGCGAGATTCTTTCCCCGTGCTTTTGAGAAGTGGCCAAACTAAAAACATTAATGATAATAGTATATTTTAAACAAGATCTGAACTAAATTTCACACTTTTTTTTTTAATTTGAACATATTGAAGATTTTAGAATATTGAAGATTTTAGAATATGAACGTCCCTTTTATATATGCCAAATTATTTTGAAGTGGATAAATAAATGGTTTTAAAGTATCTTTGTTTCTTTCTCATTTAAAATAGGAATATAGTGGTAATTATATTCCATATCTATTGTTATTCAGCTTATTTTCAAGCGATATTTTGATTCCAACAATTGAATAGATGAAAAATTGTAACATTTATTTTAAAGGTTTTACATATGAATACGATAAAAATTTATAGTACAAATAAAAACCATTAAATTTTCCTTGAAAATATTGAATACAAAAGTGATTATGGGTAGAATAAAATTATTAACATCAAAATTAGTATGAATATTTTTTTTTAATATTAGATATTCAATTCGTTTGATTTTTTACTAATAGAATTTATTGAAGTATTTTTTTCCATTAAATGTATCTTGAAATTATTGAATTTAAAATTGATTATCAATTGTACTATGGGTAGAATAAAAATACTAACATGAAAATTACTGTGTCTTTTCATGGCTAGATTCCTACCCAATGCTTTTGAGGAATGGCGAAACTAAAAAACATCAATGATAATAGCATATTTTAAACAAAATCTGAACTAAATTTCATATTTTTCTTTAATTTGAACACATTGAAGTTTTTAGAATATGAACGTCACTGTTGTGTCATAGATTTTGAAGTAGATAAATAAATGGTTTTAAAGTTTTATTAGGTTTTTTTCATTTAAAGCATTTAGAATAAGTAACGGTAATTCTAGTCCGTATCTTTTCTTGTTCAGATTATTATCAAGTGTTATTTAGATTCCGATAATTAAATAGATGAAAAATTGTAACATTTATTTTAAAGGTTTTAAATATGAATGACAAATTTTTAATGTGCAAATAAAAGCCAATAAATGTATCTTGAAATTATTGAATTTAAAAGTGATTATCAATTATACTATGTGTAGAATAAAATTATTAACATAAAAATTAGTATGTATAATTTTTTTAATATTAGGTATTCAATTCGATAAATTTTTAGTAATAGAATTTATTAAAGTATTTTTTCACTTAAAAATGTCATGTTTTTAAATATTTTAATTAAAAATTTATTCTTCTAATACTGATTGAATAATTTACTGTGTCCACTAAAAATTTTTCCATATGCTGTACCATTTTAAACTAGAATTAGACCCCGCATAATGCAGGGGATAAGTTTCAATAACTCCCCGAGTTAAACAAAGTCATCTTAAATAATTAACGGGGATACATGAAATAGAATAGAGAATAAACTTTTTTTGTAAAATGTATTGTTAATTTAGCAAAATTAATGTAAAAAAATATGCAAGTTAAATGTAAAAATTAATAAGTAATTAAGGTAAAGGGATTTTTATGCATTCATAGAAATAAAAAAAAAAACAGAACTTTTATCCTATGATTAAGATAGAATACAAACCCAAATGGCTATCATAGATTACCAAATCAGTTCAGATCAGACTGAATTCAGTAAAGACGAATTTCCAATTTACCACGAAGTTCGTTTAAAATCCAATCTGCTTACTCAAATAAAGATTAATCTTCGTTTTCTGTTCTGCTGTGTCATTTGGTTCTTAATTATAATAGAATATTCGTTTGTTAAGTGTTCTTTATATTGTTTGTGAATCGTTCCTTATTTCTGTGGACTTAAGTACTCTACTTCTACAGCATAAACATTATCACTAGTCTGCAAGTTGGAATTTAATATATAGAAAAATAATAATAAAGCACTGCACAACATTATTTATTTTAAATAATAAATTTAAAATGTTGTGCAGTTTTGAAGTGGAAAAGCAAGCATCGTCAGTACAAAGCAAAACAAAAATGTCATGAAAATTTTTTTACTAAGCGTTTATGCATAGGATTACTTAAATGTTCCAATAAACGCTACACTCCTTTAAGTAAGATCTCGAACTAATAGTTTTTTTCATAATAAAAGGAAAAAGTAAAAAGTAATAAAGACACTATATTTGTTTGTGTACTTTACTGAATAAGATTGAATACCAATAGCTTAACTAAAAAAAAAAAACACCCATAAAGCTTTGTGTTTAACGAAAGTTTGTGTTTCTTGTGTTTGTTCTTGTGCTTTTTCCTGTATATATTTGCAGAATAATTTCCATAGAAGCAATTCTCGCTCTCTTTCTCATTTCTGCAGTTTGTAATTATTCTAAAATTTTTATTACTTTCCTTCGAAACTTAGTAAAATCCACAGGTAGTAGTTGGCGTATTATATAAAACAAAAGAAATCGCAGTTGCACTCGAGTTTGTTCTTAGAATGTATTCAGTTTTTAAAAATAATGAACAATTTAATTGAATTTCACTTTACTTTGACTTTTTGTGACCATTTGCCTTTTTGTAATCGTTTAGTATTGAAATAATATCGAATTTTGTTTCTTTACATCATTCAGAAATCATCATGGCTAAGATATAATTCTGCTGTTACTTTTTAATATGTATTTTTTAATTCTGTAATATATCTTAGTGAATAACACTTTCGCGCTTGCCACAGGTTTCGGGTTCAAGTTCCTGCAGCTCCCTGGATGCTTGTAGTGGTTTGGATTCCACTTTAAACCGTAGGTACTGGTCTGAAATGACTATGAGCGTTGGGCTACAACTCTACCCCGTAAAAAGAAAACATCTCCCGTAGGAAGATGGACTGTAGTAAGCAATCTTTCAGCAGGAGACGGTATTGGCCCACTATGGGTCTGTTGCGCCAATGATGATCATTAGAATTAATTGGTATTTTTTTCCACTTAAATAGACAAGAGGTTCGGTGTGTTGCTCTACGATCATCTTGGGCACACGAGGGCTAAACAGACCGAGACCTACAGTTTAATGTGTATTATGAACAATTAACAAATATCCATGACGGCGCCAAGATTGGAACCAGGAACCTGTGGTACCAACGGCCAAAGCGCTGGCCAGTTGACCATCAGGCCACATAAACTGAGAGGAGAATGCGATTCTTTAAGAGACCATTATCTGCAATTAAATTTCGCTATCATGTTTTTGTCTAAAAAATATACTTTGTTTGCTGCCACATTTAACTTTAAAAGTAATTTTTTGGTGTTATCTTGTTTCATTTTTTCTCTTGTACAAATTACCTTTCAGTTTTAATGTAATCATTATCACATATCATATCATTTTAATCAACCATCATATCAAAAGTATTTTTAGAACCATCACAAACTTTTGATGAAATAGTTATTTAGAACCAAAAATGTAATTAATTAAATAGAAAATAGTGTACATGACTATATAATTTAGAATGTCTGGAAAAAATTATTTTAAAAAAAACTAGGATTGCAAGTACCCATTGGAAGAGAATAATTTTCATTATTCTCAACTAAGTGCAGTTCAGGAAATTGGAAACCAGAAAATTGGAATAATTTACTAGGCCGTAGAGATATGTTTGAAGGATTTCTGTGCATTTAATATCAATCCTACATTTGTTTGTCGCTCTGCGGTTATTTTGCACACTTTAGGCTAATTAGACTGGATCTACAGTTTAACGTCTATTCCGAACCACTAAAAAACATGCATGGCACCGCCAGGATTCGAAACTGAAGCCTGTGGTACCAATGACCAGAACGCTAGCCAGTTGGTCATCAGGCCGTTGTCAATCCTAGAATCCGTGTTAATTATTGGAAACAATCCACGAAGCATTTAGTTATTAATCGAAATTTTTTTATATTTTTTTATTCGTTGTTTATTCTGCCCATTAAGAGTAGCTTTTAAAAGGATTAGTTTCACAATTCTATTTATCTTTTATTTAGTTTTATAATTATAATTTTACATACTAATTCGTAAAATGTTTTAATTAATCATCACTTTGTTAAACAGAATAAAATTACAATAACTAAGTCAAGGGACCGTATAATTTCAGAGGATAAACATAAAATAGAAGAATTATAAAAGAGGAAACCTTAAAATGTCATGTGAAGAAGTTGGTTGTTATAAACAAAATTATTCAAATTCTTCTTCTTCTCCATTGGTTAATAGTTATTTAGAACCAAAAACGTAATTATTTCAAAACCAATTATATAGAAAATGAGCAGGGTGATGTGCAATATAATTTAGAATGTTAAGATAAAACTAAAAAATGAAAATGCGAATTTCAATTACTTATTGGAAGAGGATAATTATCATTATTCTCAATTAAGCCCCATGGTGGCCAAGGCTGTTCTGCCTACTGGCGGATTTCGTGACAGGAGATGTTCATTTTCTTTTTATTGGATATGGTTGTCTTTCCTACGACCAACGCTCTACAGTAGTATTAGACCGGGTTCCACGGTTTAAAGTGGTTTCCGGACGACTATAAACATCCATGTTACCGCTGGGACTCAAACATGAAACCTATGGCCCCGAATGTCACAGCACTAGTCACTCGGCCATCAGGCCCCATTCAAAAAGTACAGCGGCCTGATGCCAACTGGCTAATACTCTGGGCTTTGGTACCCAAGCATCAGGTTCGATTGGCGGTGGCATGGATATTTGTTAGTAGCTCAGAATCCACATTAAACTGTAGATCCCAGTCTAATTAGCCTAATGTATGCACAAAGTGACCGTAGAGCGACAAACCAAACCAAACCAAACCAAATCAAAATCTACAAGCCATAAATATCCAAGATCATCAAGTCAATTCCAATCAAGTTGAGTCTTCCTGTAATTGGAAATATTTTTAAATTGTTTTTTAAAATTCCGTGGCAACCTCTTTATCAAAACAAAAACTCGCTGTCTGCTTTTCCATTTACTATATCATTTGCTCACAGGCTCAGAAGAATATTGTTTGTGAACAGTTTCTGTCGTATAAATAAAAGTGAAACGGCTTAAAATTTTGATATTGACAAAAAGTTAAGACACATTATAAGAAACATGGAGACTCCCCAGAAAGCAGAAAATGAGCTGTTTTCAGATGAAATTATAGTAAAAAGGCGAAAATCTGAAGACGCAGATGACGAGCTATCTCCAGAAGAAATTGAAGAAAAAAGACCGAAATCTGAAGACGCAGATGATGAGCTATCTCCAGACGAAAAGATGGACTTAAATCCAGCACCCGATACAGCAAAAGAAGCAACTAAAGAAAGCAACAAACATGAAAAATTTGTTAAATCACTTCTTGAATCTCTGTACTTCAACAAAGAAAATTTACAATTACCTGTGGTGAATGTTAATTCTGGACAGCATATTCGAAAAGAGTTAAAAGATTTCATGAGTCTGAGAAAATCTAGGTTACAGTTGTTGGATATGAAGGGCAAGCTTCTGGATTTCCTTCTTGAAAACTTCGTGCTTACATTAGAACTCAGGAAAAATTTTAAAGTGCAGACCCATTGTTTGCAAAACGCGAGACCGAAAGCCAGAACTTTACAAGCCATAAAAGACAGAAATGTTAATCTGAAAGAATTCGCATTTATGATTGCTCACTATTTTTTAACATTGAAACAGGACCACAAGTATATAATGAGCAAATTCATGTCTTATTCCGAACAAAGCATCGCTATGAATTCTGATATTTATCAGTTCCTGACAAGACTAATCCCGGAGGCTTTTGAGAAGTGGGCGAATTAGAAGTGACTATTTTTTATCAAAGAAAAATAAGTATATTAAATTAAAATAAAGCATTAAAAATAAGTATTTCATATTAAGTAAAAATATGTATGTAAAACAAGCATTTAGTAAACAAATTCATGTCTTATTCCAAACAAAGCATCGCTATGAAGTTTGATCTTCATCTGTTCTTGTCAAGGCTAATCCCGGATGTTTTTGAGAAATGTGCAAATTAGAAAATGTTTTAAAGCAATTTAAACAAAATTCTTAACTTAATTTCCCTATTTATCCTGATTTGTGTATCTTACCATTTTTACCAAGGACCGCAGGCATATAATAAGCAAACAAATGTCTCTTTTCGTCTTTCTTTCTTTTCATGTCTTATTCCGAACAAAGCATCGCTATGAATTCTGATCTTTATCTGTTCTCGTCAAGGCTAAAGTCGGATGTTCTTGAAAAGTGGGCGAATTCGAAGATGTTTTTAATAAACAAATTCATGTCTTATTCCGAACAAAGCATTGTTATAAATCCTGATCTTTATCTGTTCTTGTCAAGACTAATCCCGGAGGCTTTTGAGAAGTGGGTAAATTAGAAGATGTTTTAAAGCAATTTTAAATAAGATTCTCAACTTAATTTCTGATTTTTTTTATTTCTGATTTGTGTATCTTACCATTTTTTAATCTAACAGGGAATTCTTTTATTACTGATATATATGTCAAATGCTTTTCAGTAGACAAATAACTAATTGTAAGGAATTTTTTGTTTAAAAATATTTATAATAAGAATCCAAACTAAATTGCAATTGTGATGCAAATGAATTTTTTATGTCAAGTTTATTCATCGATTTGTTTAATTCACGAAGACAGAGATATATTTGTTTTCAAATATTTTTTAAAAGTTTATTCTATAACAAAAAATTTTTGATTATATTTTGTACGACTTGTTAAATTTATATGTAATGTTTCCTTCATATTTTATTATAATATCTTCGGATATAATATGGATGTTTTTATATAAGGATACGAAATTTCTTGACGCTTTAATCTTAAAATGTTATGTTATGTTAAATAAAATATTGATTTTTCAATCTCTTATCCTTGACTTTGTCTATATTTTTCTCACCTACACTTATTTTAAGAAATTTTCAATATAATTATAATATTAATGAATGATAAAATATCTGTTCTACATCGTCAGCTTTAATCTTGTTTTCAGAATAAACAAATTTTTTTAATAATTAAAACTGGGCAAAAGAAACAATATTTTAAAATCAAATTATCTTTTTTATGAGAGCTAATATATAAAATTTGTCAAGAATGATATATTTAAGAAAATAATTATTGATTCAGAAAAAAATTAACAAAAAGGATTTAATTTCATACATATTTAAGCTATTATTAGTAATACTCCAAAAGCTTTCTTTTAAGAAAGGCCCAACTAACTGTAATTTCAGATAGCATTTGAATACTTCTAAAACGTAAGATCTTAGAAATAAAAAATTTTAAATCCTGATTTTTTAAATTTTTTATTATTTTAATTTAATTTAATTTATTTATTTTTTGAAGAAGAACTTGGACTCGCTATCAACTTGTCCTACAATAGGAAATAAAGACAAAAAAAATAAGGGCATATATTTCCAAATTTGTTGCATTAGCTTATCTATGGCGCTTCGAAATATTTATTATTTTAACTTATTATGAAAGGACTTTGGGAGAATTTTAATTCCATTTGTGATCTATTTTTGCATGAAAGTGGATTTTCTCAGATCACTATCATAAAAATCCACGTAGCGAAGAAAGGGAGAGTAGTTATATTCAATTTATTTCCAGGACATGAGAAAATGTGAAGTAATTAATAACTCATTAAAACAGTTATAATAAATAAGCAATTGGTAACATGTAATATATTTCCAATTAATTACATTTTGCTTGATCTTGGAAAAAGGGTTTATATGAATTTCTTAATTTCACAAAATAATATAATAAATAATAAAATTTCACAACTTTTTTTTTTGTAATTCTGATAATGTTTCTAGTAACCCAGAATGATGGTAGATGAAATATTCAATGAATTCATTCTTGATTCTTTGAAGGCATATTGATTGCCTTTGATCTCAAAAATGAGAGACGGATAACCAGTATCCTTTTCTTGATTAATCATGTGTTTGTAAATTTATTATTTATTGCCATATCGTTCACATATGAAAGTTCGATTGTTAATAATTTGTAAGAGAAAGAGATAAATCTAAATAATACTTTTACTTGCGTAATGGATAATAATACATAATTACTACATTCAATTGAGAGAGACAAATTTATGACTAGTCTCAATAACCATTCTACAGAACTTCCACCAACTCAATTTTGCCACGTTAATCGTGACTAAAATGTTAATGAATTAAAGTTTTTTTTAATTATGCATAGTATTGGGTCATATTGATCATTTCCCTGTGAGCAGCCCATTGTGGGCTACACTGACGAACGCTGTTACTCATTTAGCACTACTCAGGGGACACGTCCAGCTTGAAGATATGCGAGTAATACTAATCCCGCAGCGCTCTACGATCATATTAGATCCCCATCTAATATGATCGTAGAGCGCTATGGTTTAAAGTGGATTCCGAACCATTACAAACATCCATGGCAATGCCTTGACTCGAACCCGAAATTCGTAGCACCGTGCGTCAAAGCGCTATCCACTCGGTCCATGAGCTGAAGCTAGTTTGTGATAGAAAATTTCATCTCCAACTAATGGCATGTGTTGTAATTGCTACTTTCAAAATCATGATATCTCATATCGAGAGAGACACTCTGATGGCATCATTACAATTTTCTCCCAAACAACATACAAATTGATCCATTGAAAAATCTTCCAGGAGACAATCCTATGTTCACATCCATTACATATCAGTCACAAGTGTTATAATAAAATATAAAATCCATAATTTAAAAAAGGAAAGAAAGACAGCTTTAGTAATTATTTACTCAGAACTGAAGAAATTTCTGATCATTATTTTTCAGATAAACTACAACCTGTTGGCCAACTGGCTAGCGCCTCTGGCCCTTGGTACCACAAGTTCGTTCTGGTCTTTGGTTTAGATTCGAATCCTGGTAGTGCCAATGATGTTTGTTAGTAGATCGGAATCCACGTTAATCTGTAGGTTTCAATCTAATAAGCTTAAAGTGTGCAAACTGTTACCCTAGAGTGACAAACCAAATCAAATTAGATGAGCTTATGAATTTAAGCTGCCAAATGTCGACATTAAATGTCACCAAGAATAGACCTTTTGCAAGCTCTAATCTAATCCTTCTAGAATCACGGTGTTGTTTATGGTAGTCATAACTGCTATTTTTCCCACATGCTATTTTTCCCATTCCATTGTAATATTTCTCAGAAAAGACAGCACATAATGCAATTTTATTAAATCCAAGTGTGCAAAGTTGTTAATTTTTACTAAACTTGCTGTTTTCAACCATTGCTTCTATTTTAAAGGTGATTTTCATGATTTTTTTAACTGTTGGATTAACTGTTTAACTGGCCTATTGAATTTTTTTTTTTATGTCTATGTCAGATCTTAAAGTGTTCTATTTCTAAACTGAAGAGTTATACTGAATTTTAGAGCATTAAATAATTATAATTAAGAAGAACATAAAGAACTTAAGAAGCATTAAGAAGCACATGAATAACTGAAGAAGCATTAAGAAGCACATGAATAACTGAAGAAGCATTAAGAAGCACATATTTACCTTTGTAAACGAGATAAAGAGTTTTAATAATCAATTGTAGTATATGAACCATACATTTATTAAAGAGCGAGAAAGTATTTAGACTGAAAAAAAGCCCCATTTATTGAAGAAATTTTGTGCAAAAAAACAATTAACTGACATGTCGGATTGGAAGCTAGATACCAACAGAATTCCAGACGAAGA
This sequence comes from Caerostris darwini, assembly GCA_021605075.1. Taxonomy (NCBI): domain Eukaryota; kingdom Metazoa; phylum Arthropoda; class Arachnida; order Araneae; family Araneidae; genus Caerostris; species Caerostris darwini. The sequence goes on from BPLQ01013760.1 coordinate 103,063, forward strand.
AGTTGATGCTATATTGGCATCTATGCATACCAATGCAAGAATTTGTCAAATACCTTTATTTAATTTCAATTTCCCAGATGATATTCGGCAGCGCTACGTAAAGTTTTCCATGTTGAGAAGTAAATACTTGCAACTGTTCGCCAATAAAAAGAGTGATGTGATTTATCAACTTGAAAGTTTATCACATATCTCACATTGCGCTGTTGCACTTGAAGATTGCTTCCACTGCTTGAAAGGATCGTGGCAGGATCATCTACACTATATGCTCTTAAGAAGAAGGAACTCGAATTTAAAAGTATTAGCACATCTGGCTTTTGAGTACTTGACAACAATGAGTTCAGATCATGTACCAGTACTAGAGATGAAATACGCATTCTATTCAAAGTTGAATAGAAGACTTAATGAAGATCTGTACTTCTTTTTAACGTGTTTTTTCCCGGTAGCTTTTGAGAAATGGACTGAGTGA
>BPLQ01013760.1:103538-114160 GCA_021605075.1 Caerostris darwini
TAAGTGAAAACTTATTTGTTCTGCCAGCTGTTACATTTTAAGTAAACGAAATACACTACAACATGGTGAATTGGTAGGAAATTATTATTGCTTTGACAGTTTGTGTGAAAATGCTTTTTTAACCATTTATTTATACATGAAATAATCGTGGCATGACCATCTTGAGTATAAGTTCTTAAGGAGAAGAAACTTGAATTTAAAAGAATTAGAATTACTTTTCAGCATTGAGTATAGATAATGTACCAACACTAGAGATGAAATAAGCATTCTATTCGAGGTTGAATAACAGACTCAATGAAGACCTGTGCTCCTTTTTAACAAGCTTTCTTCCAATATATTTTGAACTATGGACTGAGTAAAAACTTATTTGCTCTGAAAGCTGTTACATTTTAAGTAAAAGTTAAGGAAAGAAAATGACGACTTCTACAACATGGTGAATTTGTATGAAATTATTATTGCATTGACAGTTTGTGTGAAAATGCTTTTTTAATCATTTATTATTGAGAACCCATTATAACTAATAATGTAACTATTGAATAAATTGTATCTTCCTAATGAGTTATTGATTGATTTCTAAATTAAGTTATTTTGGTCAGATATGCATGTATTAGATCCGAAGTTATGTTGTTTTGATAAAATACATAAGGTATTTTATAATTTAGAAGTATTTTAAATCTTAAGCTTTGAAGTTTGTTATTTTAAAACTACAAAATAAGTTTATTATTGAACTATTTCATATTCTTTCATAATAATTGTAAAATTTTTGCATTTTTAAAGAAATTCAATTTTAAAAGAAAAAAAAATTTGGCTTTCCAAATATTGTCACAATATTGTAGTTTTTTGAAACAATTTACTTAGCATACTAGATACTGTGCACATTACGTACAGATGATATCGAAATAATAAATAATGAAGGGCTTTAACATCAACTATTAAATAGATTATCGAAAATACAATTATATTATTGTATGTTTTAATACAAATATTTAGTCTCGGAAAAACATATTTGATTGCCAGGAATTTTAAGTACTAATTGTTTTGTTTTCGCAAATACTAAAAAATATATATACATACATATATATATATTCTTTTTATTGCGAAATATTTTCAGATTTATATCTCATAGAATTATTCTTTAAATCTTCTTTAATTACAGTAGAGTCTCGATTATATCAGTTAAAATGGACGAAGTTCACCTCAGAGAAGCCAAAATTTTAGATTTACATTAATGTATATTTGATAAATTTACTGATGTAATTTATGGTAAATTAAACATCCAATACTAAATAAAAATTAGGAATCAAAAAGTACATTTAAAGTAGTCCTTAATATTTTCATGTAGGATTATAAATATTTTCTAACTGCAATGCTACGTAATTAAATGAGTATCTGAATAACTTTTTCTAGTATTTCTTTCAGAAAAAAAATACCACAGTTAAGAATAATAGAAAGAAATGTCAATTAGTGTACATTTCAGTATCTGCTTAGCATTACTGACAAAATACAGACGTATAATAGCACTTGTTAACTTAGTGTGGTGTAATAATGTAGACGACTGTAACATAATTACAGGATCTAGATCATGTTGATTAATGAATTAAAATATTGACCCTTTAAAATGAATGATAGTAAACTAGATAACCGTGTTCTAAGTTATTCTAGATACAGTAATATCTTCTAGATTCAAATTTTATTTTTAAAGACGGAATTAGTTTGTTATAGCTGCTATTGCCATGCCACTGACTCCTATTCAGAGTCAGTTATAGTAGTATTTTGAACACCACAAAAATATTAAAAATAGATATTTTCGGTCATTTCAAATAGATGATTTAAAAGCATTTAAAAAGTTATTTCGTTATTATATTAGTCTTTGAAGCGAATTTCAACAAAATCATAATAAGACATAACGCATGAAAATAATACACGTATCTTATGCTAACACTGTTTCTAGTATCCAAACTAATCGGATTAGTTTGTTTTCTGTAAAGAGACTAATATGAGAAATGGGGTAATTTTAAAAAAAAGTAGATTTACAAATTTTTTAAATTGGGATCTGATTAATTAATTTTTATAAATGAATAATCAGCGAGATCATCTAAATCGAAAGGAAATTTTATGAATTTTTTTTTGGATTCTAAACACCACTGCTTTGAATATATTATATTTTTATTTTTAATTAATATGAATTAAATGTTCTTAATCAGATATGATGAATCAAATTTCAATAAGTCAATTAATAAACAAATACACTCAGTGAAATATTTATATAAAATTCCAGACAGTTATATTCCGAATTATGCTATATTTGTATTTTGATTTGACTGTCCTACGAAATTCATATAATTCGAGAGCTTTCCAATATAGAAATAATTACCCGGATCTCATTGAATTAGACGGCTTGATGGCCAATTGGACGGCGCTCTGGACTTTGGTACCACAGGTTTTCAGGTTCGAATCCCGGGTGTGCCAGAGATGTTTGTTAATGATTCGGAATCCGCGTTAAACTGTAGGTCCCGGTTTAATTAGCCTAAAGTGTGCAAAAAAGACAGTAGAGCGACACGCCAAATCAAACCATTGAATTATTGAAAAAAAAAAACGTTCAACTGCAATTCTTTAATCCAAATCAATCAATTCTCTTTAAATCAAAAAATCTACGAAGGAACCAAGCAATGAAAAATTAAACATGATAGTAATTTTTAATCCTCTTACATTTGCTTAATATTAAATATTTAAGATGTGTTTATTAATCATAGTTCCAGTAAGAGTCAACCATCATCATCCTTATCATCAGTCGTGCAACAGCCCCATGGTGGGTCAAAACAGGTGATGTTTTCTTTTTACGGGGCAGTCTTATCAGTCATACGCCCAATACTCTACAGTCAAATTAGACTGGGACGTAGGGTTTAAAGGAGATTCGGAACCACTATAAACATCCATAGTACCGCCGGAACCGGAACTCGATATCTGTGGCACTTAGCGACAGAGCGTTAGTCACTCGGCAATCAGGCCCCTAAGAATAAAAAATGAAACGAAAAAGACAAACCTAACAAGGTATTTTACGATCTTAAACATTTAGTGGAATCATAATTCCCTATCAACTATGTCAACTTAAAAGAACTACTCGACACAATCTCTATTTTTTTTTTTATTGGAACTATTACTTGTGAATTGGTCATATACAAATTATACATTCACTTGTAGTGTCGTATTCGCGCTCTCCATCTTGTTGGGACAATGAAAAACAAAAACAAAAAATCCTTCAACTGCTACTCTTTAATCCAAATTAATAAATTCTCTTTAAATCAAAATCTCCATGTGTCAATCAGGAAATGAAAAAGAAAACATTACAGTAATTTTTAATCCCCTTAGAATTGTTTTTCTTTTACTTAATATTAAATATTTAAGATGTTTTGTAGATGTTTATATTAATAATAGTTCTAAGAGTCAACCATCATCCCCATCCTCACCATCAGTGGCGCAACAGTCCCATGATGGGAAAGGCCATCTGCCTACTGGATGATTTCGAGACATCAGATGCTTTCTTTTTACGGTTAGGCTTGTCAGTCATACGCCCATCACTCAACAGTCATATTAGAATGGGACATACGGTTTAAATTGGTTTCCGAATCACTACAAACATCCACGGCAGTGTTGGAACTCGAACCCGAAACCTGTGACACCTAACGGCAGAGCATTGGGCACTTGGCAATTAGACCATTAAGAATCAACCAAGAAACGAAAAAGAAAACTTGATAAGGAATGTTACGACTTTTAGTGGATTCATAATTCACTATCCACTACGTCAACTTAAAAAAACTACTCGGCGCAATTTCTTTGCTTTTTTTTATAGGAACTATTTTTTGTACGTTAGTTATCTGGAAATTGTGCATTCACTGGTTGGTGTCGTATTCGTGCTCTTCAGGTATTCGGGACAAATTTGAGAAATATTGTGATCCATTAGCTTACGATAGAAACTTAATTGTGTTACTTTGCAATATGGATATGGATCCAAATACACCAATTCCTGGAATATCCTCTTCCAGTTCTCAATCGCAGCCAGGTCCTTCCAGAACAGTGTCTACAGACGAACTGTTAAAAAAGAAAGAAGAAATTGGAAGAATATATTTTTATCCCGAAATAGAATGGGGAGGCGAAACACCACCCAAGTCACCTGAACGCAAAGTTTTCACAGTGCGAGAAGAAGCGCCTAAAATTTCAAAGCTGCATGATGTCAATTTTAGTACCATAAAAGTGCTGGAGGCCAACATCAAAGAAATAGTACAAGACGTTGAATCGATGATATCCGAAGCAGAGAACATTTATCAAAAACTTATCCAAGTAAAGAGCAAAACGGCAGTTGGTCGTACCGAATTGGTTATTCAAAACCCCAAGATGCTTTACTTGTTAAGCCTTGCGTCAAATATTTTTGAAATAACACAATCTTTGGAAATCAAATTTGAGCATTACTTGGGAAAGTATTTCAAAATGATTGTTTTACCCCTAACTGAAATGCAGTAACGCTGAAGTCTGGTTGTGGAAGCTATAATGAAGAATGCTGAAAAGCAGTCATCAATAACTGGGTAACCAGAAGATTCTTTATAATTCTGGGATACTCCAGTGAGTGTTTTATATCATTGTACAGTTTCATTTATAAAATAATTTTCTTATTCAGAACTAAGCCAAAAATTTTACTTCGAGTTACTTATAGAAGTTTCCGACTGTTACCGTTTTCAGACCTTTGAGTTGGTATGTATATGTGCTCAACTGACTTCATTTGAATTGAATTAAATTGAGAATTTTTTACAAAATTAGACCTGGAATAACCCAATGATTCTTAATTCTTTTTAAGAGTGTTTAGAAAACTTTTCATGTGCATGTTTAATTTTCTTTAAAATTGATTATTGTATTGATTATCATTTTATTTCCATTAAATAATTGTATGAATAAATCTGTGCTTTGATGGCCAAAAACTGTTTTACTTTATGCTATTAACTTTCTCATTAAGTTTAAGTCATATGCTTAAGTTTGTGCTATTAAGTACTCATTATTGTAATACTTTTATCGAAAATTTAAATGAATTAATTAAATTAACTAAATTAAGTAGTTAAATTACATTATTAATTACGTAATAATTTTCATAAATTAAAATTATTAACATCAATTAGACGATTAATTAAATTAAATTAATTTAGTCAGGCGATTTGTATAAATGTTTAGTAAAACATTCCTGTTAATTCAGACTGTTTTTAAATTGTATCTTTCTTGCATCCATTTTTGGATTAAAACATTCTAAGGTACTATAAAATCAAAATAGAAGATCCACAATTCATATTATTTAATGCATGTCAATTTTGAAAGAACACAGGAGTTGGAAAATCTTTGTTTAATTTTCTTTAAAATTGATTATTGTATTGATTATTATTTTATATCCATGAAATAATTGTATGAATAAATCTACGCTTTGATTACCAAAAAATGTTAAATTTTATGCTATTAAGTTCCTTTTGAGCTCGTTATTATAATACTTTACCGAAAATTTAATTGAATTATTAAATTAATTAATTTAATTAGACGATTTGTCTGAAGAATGTAATTGTTAACGAAACATTGTTTAGAATTAAAATAATAATTGCTGTTTAACGAATATTGTTTTACGAAACAATCATGTTAATTCAGACCTGTTTTTAAATTATAATTCGTTCTTGTATCCATTTGTAGATTAAAACATTTTAAGGTATTATAAAATCAAAGTCGAAAATCCGCAGTTCATGTTATTTAATGCATGTCTAATTTGTAAGGCTTTGGAAATCAGATTTGAATATTACTTGGAAAAGTATTTTAAAATAATTGATTTAACCAAAACTGAAATGCAGAAACGTCAGGTAGTGGAAACTATAACAAAAAATGCTGAAGAATGCCATCGTCAACAACTGAGTAACCAGAAGCTTCTTCGCAATTTCGGGAACACCATCGGAATTCTTGAATCACTTTAAAATTTCCAATTCAAAGCTCTAAAATGTTTGTTGTTGTGGTTTCTTATCCCACTTGGCTGGCCAAGCCCACGAGCCCATATGGACTCATGATTGAAGGGGAAGGAAGCAGCTTCTGTTCTGATGGAGCACCCGTAGGTAGAAGCCTGACTTTTGCTCCGTGACGCTCTTACAGTCATAGAAGACCGGGACCTACGGCTTAAAGTGGATTCCGAACCACTACAAACATCCATGGCACCGCCGGGATTCGAACCCGAAACCTGTGGCACCGAGCGCCAGAGCGCTAGACACTCGGCCATTCAGGTCCCAAATTTGCCAACGGCACGCGGTGTTCCCAGGTGGTCACCCACCCAAGTACTGACCGCGCCCAATGATGCTTAACTTCGGTGATCTAACGAGAACCGGTATATTCAGCATGGTACGGCCGTTGGCTGCTCTAAAATGTAAATTGAATATATACATTTCCTTATTCACAACTACGCCAAAAAATTTACTTGGCGTTACTTAGAGAAGTTTCTGACTGTTGCCATTTTCAGACTTTTGAGTCGGTATGCATGTGTACTGGACTGACTTGATTTGAATTGAATTAAACTGCACATTTTTTTTTATAGAATTAGATCTGCAATAACCCAATGATTCTAAATTCTTTTTACCAGTTTTTAGAAAACTTTTAATGTTCATACATATTTTCTTTAAAAGTGTGTATTGATTGTTATATTTCCATGGAATAATTGCATGAATAAATCTATGCTTTGGCCAAAAAATGTTTGACTTTGTGTTAAGTTTATCGTGAAGCTTAATTTAGTGCTATTAAGTAATGGTTATTGTAACACTTTTATCGAAATTTTACTTGAATTAATTAATTTAATAAGACGATGTGTATAATTGCTTTACGAAACTGTAGATTTGACTTGAATTGAATAATTTTGAAATTTTTGTATAGAATCCGAAATAGAATAACCCAATGATTCTTAATTCTTTTTTTTACCAAAAACTAGTTTTTTGAAAAGTTTTAATGTGTATGTTTAATTTTCTTTAAAAGTGTGTTGGATATTTTACTTCCAAGGAATAATTGATAGAATAAATCTATGCTTAACAGCCAAAAAATTTTTAATTTTATGCTAGTTTCTTTTGAGCTCCTTATTTTAATACTTGTACCGAAAATTTAATTGAATTAATTAAATTAATTAGACGATTTGTATAATTGTTTTACGAAACATTCATGTTAATTGAGACCGTTCTTAAATTCTAACTTTCTTGCATCCATTTTTAGATTAAAACATTTTAAGGTGCTACAAATTCAAAGTAGAAAATCCACAGTTCATACTATTTAATGCATGCCGAATTTGAAAGAACATAGGTGTTGAAAATCAAATTTTAGCTGTTTTTACCAGTGTTCAGAAAACTTTTAACGTCCATGTTTAGTTTTCTTTAAAAGTGTATATTGGCTATTAAGATTTTATTTCTATGGAGTAATTGTACAAATAAATCTATACTTGACAGCCAAAAAATGTTTAATTTTATGTTAAGTTTCTTTTGAGCTCGGTATTATAATACTTGAAATTTAAATATTAAAATTTTAATTGAAAATTGAATTAATTTAATTAGACAATTTGTATAAATGTTTTACGAAGCATTCATGTTAATTCTGACTGTTTTTAAATCCTAACTTTCTTGTATCCATTTTAAGATTAAAACATTTTATTGTAGTTGAAAATCCACAATTCAAATTATTTAATGCACGTCTACATTGAAAAAAACTAAGCGTTAGAAATCTAATTTGAATATTAGTTGGGAAAAGTATTTCAAAATGATTCATTCAACCAAAATTGAAGTGCTTAAATCGGGTCGGGGAAATTGAATTAAACCAAGGATGGGCAAACCTTTTCGGTCGCGAGCCAAAAATGGGGGGGAAAAAAGTTTGGCGGGCCAAAATCAATTGTTTTAAAATTTTAAAAACAATATACAAATATTACAATTTAAATATGCTAATGAGATGAATGAAATTGCGATTTCATTTTAAAAAGTTCCTTATATTGTGGTTGGAAGTGAGATATATTGCTTCTAAGGAACAACGCTAAATGCTCATCAGCCAGTCTATTTCTGAAATAATTATTTCTAAGGTTCATAGTTGGCACTTGTTCACATGTATAAGGTGAAGCAAACATAGCATTGATTTTTTTTGACTGGTGAAACAAACATAGCATAGAAACATAGCATTGTGAGATAATATATTTTCGAAAATTCCTTTCGATAATGATTTGTAAAACTCTAACATTGGCATATTTTGAAACAACTGCTATATATTTCTTTTAATTTGCCTCGGACCGGCAAATTAAAATTCTATCCGCGATCCGGATACAATTTTCCGGCGGGCCGTAGTTGGCCCATTCCTGAATTAAACTGATAAATTTTTACAGAATCAGACCTGGAATAACCCAATGGTTCTTAATTCTTTTTACCAGTGTTAGAAAACTTTTAATTTTCTTTAAAAGTGTATATTGATTATTAAGATTTTATTTCCATGGAATTGTACAAATCTTTTTGATGGCCACACAATGTTTAATTTTGTGCTATTAACTTTTTGGTTAAGCTTAATTTTGTGTTATTAACTACTCGGTATTTTATTGCTTTTATCGAAAATTTAATTGAATTAATTTAATTAGAGGATTTGTATAATAGTTTTACGAAACACTCGTGTTAATTGTGACTGTTTTTAAATTCTAAATTTCTTGTATCCATTTTTAGAATAAAGCATTATAAGGTACTATAAAATAGAATAGAAAACTTTTAACTTTTAATTTTCTTTAAAAGTGTATATTGATTATTATTTTATTTCCATGGAATAATTCTATGAATAAATCTATACTTTGATGGCCAAAAAATGTTTAAATCTTATTCTTAAGGTCGTCCTTTTAAGTACTCGGTATTGTAATGCTCTTATCAAAAATTTAATTGAATTAATTCAATTAATTAATTTAATTTGACGATTAGCATTAATGTTTTACGAAAAACTTCTATTAATTCTGACTATAATTAAAATTTTTTGATTGAAACATTTTAAGGTATTAAAAAATCAAAGTCAAAATCCACAATTCGTATTTAATGCATTTCTAATTTTACAATCTCTTACTGTATTGGGTGCTACGTCAAAATACGTTTTGTGAGATTTGCCTTGTACACAATTACGGGATTGATTTGATTTAATTTGTCGCTCTACGGTCATTTTGCGCACGCTTTAGGCTAATTAGATCGGGACCTAGTTTAACGTGGATTTCGAACCACTTGCAAACATCCATGCCACCGCCAGTAGTAGGGATTGAAGAATAATTTTTAAGATGTATGCAATGTGTGTTTTCAAAATAATTTTTTCTTTATATGTTATATTTAAATAATAAATTTCTAACTAAAAGAATTCTCAAACAGAAATTTCTTAAAAAAATAGTCTTGAACAGGAATATAAATGAGAGTAATTTTAAACAAAAATTTAATATCGGCATTAGGGCTGCCAAAATGTTTCTTTCATTATAATCTTGTCAGCCAATAATAACAGTAAATTGTATCTTTTTCTACAATAACAAAAATAGGTAGCTGACATACCCTTTGACAAAAGGAAATGAATTCTGAAGTTCTTGGTCTACTGAAAAAGCATTATCATTTTCCAAAATCCTGAAAGTACTGTAGAATACGAGGAAATATTTCAATTGTTTTACCATTTAACAAATATAAACAAGTAATATAAAAACAAATTTTTTAAAGTCAATTCCTTCTTTTTTTTTCTCACTATATTGAAGGAAGTCCTTTATAAATAATTTTCATTCATTTTTTTTTTAGTTTATCTGGCTCCCTCTATTGATAGATACCTGCAACTTAAATCTAAAAAACCCAACATTAATTAATTAAATTTAATTACTAAATTAATATTTGAAAAAACTGTATTAACATCAAGTGTCATCCACTGCAAGTTCAAAAAAAAATGTATTTGGACTTGAGCGGATGAATAAAAAGTGTTTTATGAATGATTGTAAATTTGAACAAGATATATATAGGGAGAGTGTAAGCTAATAAAAGGAATTGAAAAAAAAAAAACTTTTTAGAATGGGCTCAATTTCAAAGATTTCATTCTCTTAACTCATTAAAAAAAAAGGTTCGCAAAAACCATATACTATTTTATATCTAAGTAAAGGTTTGGTTTGTCTCTCTGTCATTTTGTGCACATGAGGGCGAAATAGACCGGTCTATGGTACCAAGAGCCAGAGCGCTAGCCAATTGGCCATCAAGTTGTTCGCGATAGCTTTGTTATGAAATACGTGCTCTCGGAATATTTCATTTCTACTCGTTAGTGACGCCATCTGGTGACATAATGATAATGCTGACAAAGCTCCATGATATTAGTACGTCACCAAATTTGCGTTCGATTTTAAAAGGCTATTGTTATGCTATTAATTTTCCGAATGTTGAGTTTAATATTATGAAAACTTATTCTCATTAAAAAAAAGGTTTTTTTTGTGTTTGTTTTCTTTTCAAATTTTGTATATATATTTTCTTCGTGTGACAGTGTGTTTGTAGTGGTTTGGAATCCACTTTAAACTGTAGGTCCCTGTCTGTTTAGCCCAAAGTATGCATAAGATG
>BPLQ01013760.1:116535-129609 GCA_021605075.1 Caerostris darwini
TTCCCCTCCCGGTTACTACTTTCTGTTCCATTTCTTACAATTTTTCTTTTTTTATGAGGATTTTTTGTAATCGTATAAAAGTTAATAATTTGTAACTTTCTAAAAAATCTTTCTGCTATCTGCAAATTAAAAGTTAAGTAGTAATATATAAATGAATCATTACAATTTTCTTTTTTTCCTTGCATTCTTCATGTGAAATTATTAATTTATTTTATACACTTTATAATAAAGTACAAGTATAAATAAATTTATTATATTGTTTCTTAATAAATTTGTTTGTTTTGCGAGAACATTTTTCTCTTTTTAAAGAAATGGCACATCGCAGGAATCAATTTTAACATTTTCATCATTAATATGTAAAGGTTTTCAAAAATTTTATTTATCTGTTTTTTAAAGTATGTCATGAATCTTTAAAATTAATTCAAGTATTTTAAATCTCTTTTATAGTGGTTATACATTTCAAGAAATGTTCATTTAAAAAATATTGCTCCATATAATCTGAAATGTTTAAATACATGAAACTTGCACAAAATTATATGTAAATAATAAGTAATTTAATCAAAATTTTAAAAAGTTGCACATAAATAAATCTATAAAATACATAAATCTTTTTAATTAGTAATTAAATTGTTCACTAAAGACATGTCAAAGTAAAACAAATAGCAATCTAGTTGTTAGTAAACAAGTACTTTTTTTGGCAAATGCTTTTTTGGTGATACATTAGCTTATTATTTGACTCAATCTACCATGTATGTCATGAAAATAAATATGAATACGTAAACAGTGATTATATCACTTAATGTTCCATTCTGAAATTGATATATATTTTTATTCTCGAAGGACTGTCTGTGAAAAAATATTTTCTAGTTGTCATTATCTTTATTATTAAAAATGCGGGAGTGGGTGAATTCTCACACTCCTGTAAATTGAAAAAATTATTTCATACATCTTAAAATTTAATATACATGAATAATCCAAATGATCTTAAATTTGGAATATTAATCAGGGGGGAGGGAGGGAATATTCTTTTCTGGAAATTAATCTTAACGTTTATAGATCAATATACAATAAAAATTAAAAACTATTCGTAATATAATTCGAATAAGACTGATGAAACGATAAGGAGTTAAACATATTAGGAAACGGGGTTAACAGAAATTAAACACTATAAATTTCATTTAAATAAATTAAAGTATTTTTTAGATTAAGCTAGGATCTTGTACTAGAAGAAATGTGTTTAGATGTAATTAAAAAAATATATATTTTTATTTATCAGCAGAATCATCAATGAGGAAGAGCAATAAAGACATACGATATTCTACGAATCACGAAAGTTTCCAGTTTCTTTTTTATAATAAAAATATTCTATAATGTAGTTTAATATATTAACATTATAGTATATTTTATCATATTTAATGCTAGTTAATTCTAAAATTCCCATGATAATCTGTTAAAGCTTAATCAATTTTCATTCATATAACATAATAAGTTTTGCCTATAATGATGTTTGAGTATCTATCTAACTACAAAATATATTTATATATATGAATGAAAATTAATTAAGTTTAAACAGATTATCATGAGAATTTTAGAACTAATTAGCTAGAAAAAGAAAGTTAAGAAATTAAACTACATTATAAAATATTTTTAATACAAAAATTGAACTGGAAAACTTACTTTCGTGATTCGTAGAAGATCTTGTATGTGTCTTCGTTGCATCATCGTCGATGAGTCAGCTGATTAGTAAAAAAAAAAAAAAAAATTATTTAAGATTAATTGTTTGCACATTTTACATTTTTTCTTTGTACAAGATTCTAAACTAACTTTAGTCTTAAACTTTTAGTGGAATCATAATTCACTATCTACTATGCCATCTTAAAAGAACTACTCGTCACAATCTCTTTTTTTTTTAATGGAACTCTTACTTGTGCGTTAGTTATTAAGATTTATGATGTTTTGTAGATATTTTTATTAGTCATAGTTCTGAGAATAAACCAAGAAACGAAAAAGAAAACATAATATGGAATTTTACGATCTTAATCTTTTAGTGGAAACACAATTCATTATCCACAATGTTAACTACTCGGCACAAACTCTTTTTTTCATTGGAATTATTTCTTGTCAATTAGTTATCTACAAATTATACATTCATTTGCTGGTGTCCCATTCTCGCTCTTCAAGTACTTGGGACAACGAAAAACAAAAACAAAATCCCCTTCAACTGCTATTCTTTAATTCAAATTAATCAATTATCTTTAAATAAAAATCTATATGTGTCAATCAGGAAATGAAACAGAAAACATAATAGTATATTGTAATCCCCTTAGAATTGCTTTTCTTTTATTTAATATTAAATATTTAAGATGTTTCTGTTAATAATAGTTCTAAGAGTCATCTATCATCATCAGTGGCGCAATAGCCTCATGGTGGGCCAAAGCCGTCTGCCTACTGAAAGATTTTGAGAGAAGAGAAGTTTTTTTACGGCATAGGCTTTTCAGTGATACTCTCAAAGTTCAACAGTCCTATCAGACTAGGATCTACCATTTAAAGTGGATTCCGAACTACTGCAAACATCCATGGTACCGCCGGAACCAGAACCCGAAACCTGTGGCACCGAGCGCTACTCACTCGGCCATCAGACCCCTAAGAATCAACCAAGAAACCAAAAAAAAAAAAAAAAAATCTAACATGTTGTTTTACGATCTTAAACTTTTATCGGAATCATAATTCCCTTACCACTATGTCAACTTACAAAAACTACGTGGCACAACTTTTTTTTATTGGAACAATTTTTTATGCGTTAGTTATCTGCAAACTGTACCTTCACAGGTTGGTGTCGTATTCACACTCTTCAGGTACTCGGGACAAATTTGCGAAAGACTGTGATCCGTTAGCTTACGATAGAAACTTGATTGTGTTATTGTAATATGGATAGTGATTCAAATATACCTATTCCAGGAATATCCTCGACCAGTTCTGAGTTGAAACCAGGTCCTTCCAGCAGAATGTCTATAGACAAACAGGAAAAAAGGAAAGAAACTGGAAGGATGTCTTTTGATCCAGAAATAGAATGGGGAGACGAAACACCACCCAATTCACCTGAACGCAAAGTCTTCACAGTGCGAGAAGAAGCTCCTAAAATTTTAAAGTTACACGATGTCAATTTCAGTACCATAAAAGTGCTGGAGGCCAACATCAAAGAAATAGTGCAAGACGTTGAATCGATGATGTTCGAAGCAGACAACATTTATCACAAACTCACGAAAGTGAAGAGCAAAACGGCAGTTGGTCATACCGAATTGGTTATTCAAAACTCCAAGATGCTTTACTTGTTAAGCCTTGCGTCAAATATCTTTGAAAGAACACAGGATTTGCAAATAAAATATGAGTATTACTTGGGAAAATATTTCAAGATGCTTGATTTAACCAAAACTGAAATGCAGAAACGCTTAAGTCGTGTTGTAGAAACTATAACAAAGAATGCTGAAGAAACACCGTCGTCAACAACTGGGTAACCAGAAGATTCTTCTTAATTCTGGAATACTCCTGTGAGTGTTTTATATCATTGTGTAGTTTCATTTATAAAATATGAATTTATAAAAATGTTATTATTAGCTTATTCCCAACTACGCCAAAAATTTTACTTGGCGTTATTTAGAGTAGTTTCCGAATGTCTCCGTTTTAAGACCTTTGAGTTGGTATAATATGTACTTGATTGACTTGATTTGAATTGAATTAAATTGAATTTTCTTACGGAATCAGACGTTGAATAACCCAATAATTCTTAATTCTTTTTTACCAGTATTTAGAAAACTTTTAATGTGCATGTTTAATTTTCTTTAAAATTGATTATTGTATTGATTGTCATTTTATTTCCATTAAATAATTGTATGAATAAATCTATGCTTTGATGGCTAAAAAATGTTTAACTGTTTGCTATTACGTTTTTCGTTAAGGTTAAGTTTGTCCTATTAAGTACTCGGTATTGTAGTACTTTTATCGAAAATTTAATTTGAATTGATTAATTAATTTAATTAGAAGATTTGTATAACTGTTTTACGAAATATTCATGTTAATTCTGGTTATTTTGAAATTCTAACTTTCTTGTATCCATTTTTAGATTAAAACATTTTAAGATGCTGTAAAATATGAGTAGAAAATCCACAATTCATAATTAATGCATGTCTAATTTGTAAGAACACAGGCGTTGGAAATCAGATTTGAATATTACTGAGAAAAGTATTTACTTATTTTACTTGGCGTTATTTAGAGAAGTTTCCGTTTTCAGACTTTTGAGTTAGTATAATATGTACTCGATTGACTTGTTTGAATTCAATTAAACTGACAAATCTTTACAGAATCAGAAATGGAATAACCAAACGATTCTTAATTCTTTTTACCAGTGTTTAAAAATATTTTAATGTGCATGTTTAATTTTCTTTAAAATTGATTATTGTATTGATTATTTTATTTCCAAGGAATAATTGTATAAACCAGTAATAAAAAAAATAAAAAAAATTTAAGTGAATTCCTACCTTTTTTTTCACTATATTGCAGAAAGTCTTTTATAAATAATTTTCATTCATTTTTTTTAAATTTACCTGGCGCCATCTATTGGCAGATATATGCAACTTAAATCTAAAAAAAACTAAAATGAATTAATTAAATTTAATTACTGAATTAATATTTGAATAAAACTGCATTAACATCAAGTGTCTTCCACTACAAGTTCGCAAAAAATGTATTTGAACATGAGTGGATAAATAAAAATTATTTTATGAACGATTGAAAATTTGAACAAGATATATATAGGGAGAGTGTGAGCTAAAAGAAGGAATTGAATAAATCTATGTTTTAATGGCCACAAAAGGATTTACTTTATGCTATTACATTTTTTATTTAAGCCTTATGCATAAGTTTGTGCTATTAAGCACTCGTTATTATAATACCTTTATCGAAAATTTAATTGAATTATTCAAATTAACTAAATTAAGTAATTAAATTACATTATTAATTATTTAATTTTCATTAAGTAAAATTATTTAGATTAATTAATCGTCGAATAGAATTAAATTAATTTAATTAGACAATTTGTATAATTGTTTTACAAACATTCATGTTGACTGAGACGGTTTTTAAATTTTAATTTTCCTGTATCCACTTTTAGTTTAAAACATTTTAAGGTACTATAAAATCAGGGTAGAAAATGCACAATTCATATTATTTAATACATGTCTAAATTGAAAGAACACTGGTGTTTTGAATTAAATTTGAGTATTACTTTCGAAAGTATTTCAAAATGATTGATTTAACCAAAGTTGAAATGCAGAAATGTTTAAACGTCGGATTGTGAAAACTATAATAAAATATACATAAAATCCTTCGTCAAGAAGTGAGTAAACTTCTTCGTAATTTTGGAAAAATCCTCAGTGTTTTGAATCACTTTACAATTTCAATTCAAAACTCAAAAATATAGATTGTATAAAAACTGTATATAAATTGTATAAAATTACTTGTTTATTTACAACTATACCAAAAATTTTACTTGGCGTTACTTAGAGAAGTTTCCGACTGTCTTCGTTTTCAGACATTTGTATTAATATGTATATGTACCGGGCTGACTTGATTAGAATTGAATTAAATTGAAAATTTTTTACCGAATCAGTCCTGGAATAACTCAATGATTCTCAATTCATATTACTAATGTTTAGAAAACTTTTAATGTGCATGTTTAAATTTCTTTAAAAGTTTTTATTGATTATCAATATTTTATTTCTATGAATAATTGTATGAATAAATCTAATGTTTTGATGGTAAAAAAATTTAATTTTTGGCTATTAAGTTACTTTTGAGTTCGTTATTATGATACTTGTATCGAAATTTTAATTGAAATAATTAATTGCATTAGATGTTTCATATAATTGTTTTACGAAGAATTCCTGTTAATTCTGGCTATTTTGAAATTCTAACTTTCTTATATCCATCTTTAGAATGAAACATTTTAAGGTACTATAAAATCTAAGTACAACTTTCATAATTAATATTATTTAAAGCATGTTAATTTGAAAGAATATAGTCGTTGGATATCAAATTTGAGTATTACTTGGAAAAGTATTTCAAAATGATTAATTTAATCAAATTTGAAATGCAGAAACGCTTAAGTCGGGTTGTAGAAATTATAACAAAGAATGCAGAAGAAAAGCCGTCGTCAGCAACTGGGTAACTAGAAGCTTCTTTACAATTCTGGGATATTCCTCTGAGTGTTTTATATCATTGTACAGTTTCATTTATAAAATCATTTGCTTATTCCCAACTAAGCCTAAACTTTTACTTGGAATTTCTTAGAGAAGTTTCTGTCTCCGTTTTCAGACATTTGAATTGGTATAATATGTACTTGACTGACTTCATTTGATTTGAATTACATTGAAAAATATTTACAGAATCAAACCTGGAATAACTCAATGATTCTTAATTATTTTTACCAGTGTTTAGAAAATTTTTAATGTGAATCTTTAATTTTTTTTTAAAATTGATTATAGTAATGATTATTTTATTTCCATGAAATATTTGTATGAATAGATCTATGCTTTGATGGCCAAAACACGTTTAACTGTTTGCTATTACGTTTTTCGTTAAGCTTAAGTTTGTGCTATTAAATACTCGTTATTATAATACTTTTATCGAAAATTTAATTGAATTAATTTAATTAAACAATTTGTATAATAGTTTTGCGAAACATTCATGTTAATTCAGACTGTTTTTAAATTCTAACTTCTTTCCCTAACTAATTTCATAATACTCCTCTGAGGGTTTTATATCATTGTATAGCTTCATTTATAAAATAATTTGCTTATTCCCAACTAAGCCTAAACTTTTACTTGGCGTGTCTTAGTGAAGTTTCCGACTGTCTCCGTTTTCAGACATTTGAGTTGGTATAATATGTACTTGGCTGACTTGATTTGAATTGAATTAAATTGAAAAATATTTACAGAATCAGACCTGGAATATCTCAATGATTCTTAATTCCTTTTACTAGTGTTTAGAAATTTTTTAATATTCATGTTTAATGTCCCTTTAAATTAATTATTGTATTGATTATTATTTTATTTCTATAGAATAATGGTATGAATAAATCTATGCTTGATGGCTAAAAAATGTTTTACTTTATGCTATTAAATTTCTCGTCAAGTTTAAGTGTAATGCTTAAGTTTGTGCTATTAAGTACTCCGTATTGAAATATGTATAGTGTTTTAATCAGAACTGAAATGCGAAACGCTTAAGTTGGGTTGAGGAAACTATAAGAAAGAATTCTGAAGAAAATCCGTCAGCAACTGGTTAACCAGAAGCTTTTTCGAAATTTCGGGAACATACTCTGATCGTTTCGAATCGCTTTACAATTTCAATTCAAAGGTCTAAAATATAAATTGTATAAAATTTTCTTATTCACAATTACGCCAAAAATTTCACTTGGCGTTATTAGAGAGATTTATGACTGCCTCCGTTTTTAGACTTTTGAGTTGGTATAATATGTACACGACTGACTTGATTTGAATTAAATTGAAAAGTTTTTTGAGAATCAGACCTTGAATAACCCAATGATTCTTAATTCTTTTTAAGAGTGTTTTGAAAAATTTTAATGTGCATGTTTAATTTTCTTTAAAATGTATTATTACATTGATTATCATTTTATTTCTATGAAATATTGTACGAATAAATCTACGCTTTGATGCCAAAAAATGTTTAACTTTGTGCTATTAAAATTTTCGTTAAGCTTAGTTTTGTATTATTAAGTGCTCGGTATCGTAATATTTTTATCAAATTTAATTGACTTAATTAAGTTAATAAGACAATTTGTATAATTGCTTTACGAAACTGGGTATATCGACGGATTTGGCTTGAATTGTATAAAATTGAAATTTTTTTCAGAATCAGACCTAGAATAACCCAATGATTCTTAATTCTTTTTACCAGTGATTGGGAAACTTTTAATGTGCATGCTTAATTTTTTTAAAATTTATTGTTACTAATGATTATTCTATTTCCATGGAATAATAGTACGAATAAATCTATGTTTTCACGGCCAAAAAATGTTTCACTTTGTTAAACTTAATTTTATTCTATTAAGTACTCAGTATTGTAATACTTCCCGCAAAAATTTAAATGAATTAAATTAATTTATTAATTTAATTAGACGATTTGTATAGTTGTTTTACGAAACATTCCTGTTAATTTAGTCTGGTTTTAAATTTAACTTTCTTGTATCCGTTTTTAGATTAAAATGCATGTTAAGGTACTACAAAATCAACAATTCATATTATTTAATGCATGTCTAATTTGAAAGAACACAGGGGGTTTTAAAACAAATTTGAGTATTACTTGGAAAAGTATTTCAAAATGATCGTTTTAACCAAAACTTAAATGCAGAAACACTTCAGTCGGATTGTGGACACCATAGCAAAGAATGCTGAAAAGAAGTCGTCAACAACTGGGTAACCACAAGCTTCTTCGTAATTTTGATAACATCCTAATAAAATATAAATTGTAAAAACACAATTTGCTTATTCAAAACCAAGCCTAAAATTTCACTTATCATTACTTTGAGGAGATTCCGACTGGATTTACTCTTCTGACTTTACTTGTATAAAATTGAAAGATATATACAGAATCGGACTTGGAATATTTGAATGATTCTTAATTCGTTTTACCAGTGTTTAGAAAACTTTTAATGTGCACGCATAATTTTCTTTAAAATTGATTATTATTATTGATTAAAATTGATTATTTTATTTCCATGGAATAATTGTATGAATAAATCTATCCTTTGGTGGTCAAAAAATTTTCAATTTTATGCTATTAAGTTTCTTTTGAGCTCATTATTATTATACTTATACCGAAAATTAACTTGAATTTATTAATTTAATTAGACGATTGGGTCTGATGGCTGAGTGGCTAGCGCTCTGGCGCTCGGTAACACAGATTTCGGATTTGAATCCCGGCGGTGCCATGGACGTTTGTAGTGGTTTGGAATCCAATTTAAACCGTAGGTGACGGTCTAATAGGATCGTAGAGAGTTGTGGGGGTAGTGTTACTCGCATCCGTAGTTGCTAAATGACGCGCGGATAGTGCTAAATGAGTAACAGCTGCGCAGCCCTTGCTTTATGGCATAAATATTAACTGTCTCTGTATTGCTAGCTGCATTAGAACAACAAAAACAAATGGACGATTTGTACTATTGTTTTACGAAACATTCATTTTAATTCAGACTGTTTTTAAATTCTAACTTTCTTGTATCAATGAAATGCAGAAACTCTGGTAGTGTAAACTATAACAAAGAATGTTGAAAATCCGTCGCCGTCAAGTGGGTAACCAGAAGCTTGTTCATAATTCTGGGATATTCCTCTGAGTGTTTTATATCATTGTATAGGTTCATTTGTAAAACATACGCCAAACATTTTACTTGCCATTATTTAGAGAAGTTTCCGACTGTTGCTGTTTTCAATTTGAGTTGGTATGTATATGTACTCGTTTAACTTCATTTGAATTGAATTTAATTGAAAACTTTTTAGAGAATCAGACCTAGAATAACCCAATGATTCTTAATTCTTTTTACCAGTGTTTAGAAAACTTTTAATGTGCATGTTTAATTTTCTTTAAAAGTGTGTATTGATTATTAATATTTTATTTCCATGGAATAATTGTAAGAATAAATGTATGCTTTGATGGCCAAAAAATGTTTAACTTTATGCTATTAAATTTCTTGTGAAATTTAAGTCATGCTTAAGTTTGTGTTATTATATTACTTTTATCGAATATTGTATTGAATTAATTAAATTAATTGAATTTAAATAAGTAAAAATTTAATTACAGTACTTATAATAATTTAATTTAATTAGACCATTGGTATAATTGTTTTACGAAATATTCATGCTAATTCAGACTGTTTTTAAATTCTAACTTTCTTGTATCAATTTTTAAATTAAAAGATTTTAAGGTAGTATAAAATCAAAGTAGAAAATAAAGATTTCATATTATTTAATGCATGTTTAATTTTAAAATCTTACTCTATTGGGATCTACATTAAAATAAATTTCATTTGTTTTTTATGTCTTACATACTAATTTTTTAGTATATCATCGAAGAATAATTGGTGATATGGATGCAATGCGCATCTTCAAAATTAAATTTATTTTCTTTAGATGTTATATTTAACTATTGAATTTCTGAGTAAAATAATTCGTACAAAAGAAATTTCGTGTTTTTTTTTTACAAAAATATTCTACAGGAATATAAATGAGTGTGATCTTAGACGAAAATTTAATATCCGCATTATAGATGCCAAAATGTTTATTTCTTTATAGTTTGGTGAACAAATATTAAATTGCAAATTATTTTAAGTTACTCCAAAAGATGGCTGTAACTATACCCAAAGCGTATGTTAAAGTTTTAACAAAAGAAAATGAATTCTGAATTGAAGTTCTATGCCTACTGAAGACATCACCTTTTTTCAAAAACGTAAAGAAAGAATAAGGTAAAAAAACTGTTTTACCCTTCAAAAAATATTAAAAAATGTCAACTTTCTTTGAAAAAAAATGTCTTTTGGGCGTGCTCAATTTTAAAGAGTTTTTCTCCTAACTCATCCTCTGGCCTCTGGTTCCACAGGCTTAAGATTCGAATCCTGGCGGGGGCATGGATGCTTGTGAGTGGTTCGGAATCCACGTTAATCTGAAGGTCTCAGTCTAATTAGCCTAAAGTGTGCGCAAAATGACCATAGAATGACAAACAAATCCTAACTTATCAATAAAAAAAAGTTGTCAAAAGCTATAAATTTTATTTCTGGACATGAATGGCCGAGTGTCTAACGCTCTGGCGCAACTAGATTAGGGTTCGAGTCTCGGCGATGCGAAGGATGTTTGTAGTGGTTCGGAATCCACTTTAAGTCGTAGGTCCCGGTCTCATATGACTGTAGAGCGTCACGGAGCCAAGTCAAACTTCTACCTACAGGTGTTCCATCACAACAGAAGCTGCCCTTTTTCCCTTCAACCATGAGTCCCTACGGTTCTAGATGTCTATCAAATGGATAAGAAACAACACAACAAACTGGTTAATTAAGTTACACGTGCCCCCTGGGTAGTGCAAAGTGAATAACTTCGGTGCAGCCCTTATGGCATAAAAGATCACGGTGTATTTGCCAGGTGCATTAGAAAAAAAATAATAATTTCATATATAAATATATATACGAGAATCTAACTATTATTGAATTCCCGATCGGGGGATTATTTAGACGGTTATTCTTATTTGAATTCTCTCAAATGTTTCTTCCTTTTTACTTTAACTTCTTATTCATCAAGTTTTCTTTTCCATACATCTCACACCCATACCTAGGGTTAAATAGCCTCCTACCAGTCAGAAAGGTGATGATGGAATATCGGCGGACCTGTATACCCTCAACGCTTTACTGACACGCAGACTGGGACGTACGGTCTAAAGTGAATTCCAAACCAGCATAAACAATCATGACATTGCCGGCACTCGAAAACGGAAATTGTGGCACCGAGCACCAGTCACTTGGCCATTAGACCCATTACTTAAACTTGATATGGTAAAGTAAAAATAATCTCTTAAATTACTAACTTTCCAAGAAAAGAAAAAGTTATAATATTGAAAAAGAATGTTGTGTAGAAGGCCTTTTGTCTATATTCTTATGAGTTTCAAATTTTTCACCTTTTTGATTTTAATCGGGAATTAACTTATAGTCAAAATCATTTCAATAACTTTTCACTTAGTTTACTATATATTTGTACAATATGAATTATAAATATGGGAAAATAAAAGTATCTTTAAATAAATATAGATTACATGAATACTATAAAATTTTAACACCTAAAAATATCAAACATATGAATAAAACATTTAAAATAAGAATTGAAGTAAAATTTTTATTTTGACTTCAGTAAATTCGCATCTCTGCATTTTTTTACCACCAAAAGTGTGAATTTCTTATTCATCATATTGTCACCAGTGCTAAATGTCTTTCAGAAAACAGTTGTATTGAAATTCCATTAAAACTCGCAACGTACTATTCATGCAGAAGCGCTGACGAACAAATATTGAATATGGCAAATATCCAGTTACATCCAAAGATAATATACCGATTTCGAACATCGACTATTCCGATGTTAAAAGATCGTTATTTCCATATTGGACACAGGAGTCGCTTTTCGTTATCACACAGCTTAAATTCGACCTAACATCTCCAAAGCAACCATATTGGTTTTGAAATTCTATATTTAGATATTGGAATCCCGTTAACACCAATATCTTAAAGCGGGACTTCATTAAGTAAGAATAATAAAATCGTATTTTCGAGTTAAATTAATATTCCGATATATATCGATTGATCGTTCGGGTCTAATAAATAATTATATATATAAAGATTTTGACACCTACGTATATGAACTTACAAACAGTCAGGTATAAATACATACATAAAAATAAACAAGTACAAATATAGACATATATATCTATATACATACAGATATACACGTATATATTTTTAAATACATACACACATGCATACATACAGTAAAACACATATGCATTGAGGCATACCAAAATACATACAAATAAATATACTTACATAATTACGTATAAAAAATTTGACTTCTTTATTTCTCGGATGTCATCTTCAAATATCAATGTTGCTGAACTGAAGTTTTCAAAATGTCCTACAAAACATTTTGGTGTATATATATGTGTGAATATTAATGAATCGGTACATGTGTGAATCGGTTTATACATCGTATATGGATATACGTTTGTGTTTATGTGCACTTAGAATCCCACGCATACATAAAAATTCAAATACACACGTTGAACTATGTGGATATGTATGTTCATGCTAAGGTTTGTGAGCGTATATGTATGCTTTTGTACACATATTTATCTGTGTTCATGTGCATTTATGTGTGCGTTCATTTGTGTATGAATGCGAGTGGAATGCTTATAAATATGCGTATGTGCGTCTGCACATGTATGTGTATTTATGTACATATGGTTGCTTATATATGAGGATGT
>BPLQ01013760.1:129619-175217 GCA_021605075.1 Caerostris darwini
CATATACACACATTCAGATGCATATACATATACACGCACATACAAGCAGATAGATGCACAAGCACACACTACATACTTACACACATGGGTATGTATATATGCACTACACATACATGCACGCACAAAAAGTACTTATGTACTTTTTGTGCATTCGAACATAAAAATCTACATACACACACAAGCACACTTAAATGCGTGCTAAGGCTAGTACAGGCCGTGAATAAAATTCATGATTCTTAACACTACATGAATTATAGAACTAAAAAAAAATGTTTTTATTTAATATTAGCAAATATCTTAATTAAATATAAAGTTTTCTAGCAATTATATGCTTCAATAATTTGATACTATTTTATGTAATGTATTTTATAGTAAAAAAAAAACTTAAGTTTACAGTTATAATAATCTATTTTTTCATTTAAAAATTCATGTGTTCATTTTTTTTAAATTTGCAAATGCATAAAATATATTTTCTATTATTTTTTCTTTATAAAAAAACATATCGTAATATGAGTTTATCATTATCATAATCATTATTTTTAAAAAATTTGAATAAACTGTTTAATTTTTATATATCCTCATTTCCTCCTTAAGTTTGATTAATATTAAAAATACTACATTTACAAAAAATGTTTGCAAAGTTATTAGTTTTCTTTTTTTTAATTTGTAGTAAAGAATCAGAAAATAACAAAGAAACACACAAAAAGAAAGTACAATAATCTTTTATTCAAGCAAATACTTCCTTCGGATGTTCATACAAAATTTCTATAAAATCGTTATTTCAAAAAAGTTGGTATAAGTAGTACTTGAAGTAATAAATTTACATATATTTAAAATGTAAATTTATTACTTCAAGTTATATTATAAAATAACATTCGTAACAAATATAGTTGGCGACCGACTATTAACACACATACCAATTTTAATTCTTTATTTTTATTGTGAACTTTTCGTTTCAGAAGTGATTTTATATTCTGAAACGAAAAAGTACACGAAAAAAAAAATTAAAATTGGCATATGTGTTAATAGTCGGTCGCCAATTATATTATATTGTACTATAACTTAACATTATATTTCTGTAAATATAGTATAATTTTTAATGTTAAACAAAAGTGTACATACATATATTTACAGAGAGAAGTAAACTATTAAATATATAGTTAATCCACACACATATATATAATATATAGTGATAGATAAAAATTACAGGAATGCGATAGTACTCTTCTTAAATAATG
The DNA here is from genome assembly GCA_021605075.1 of Caerostris darwini. Taxonomy (NCBI): domain Eukaryota; kingdom Metazoa; phylum Arthropoda; class Arachnida; order Araneae; family Araneidae; genus Caerostris; species Caerostris darwini. Next base: position 130,858 of record BPLQ01013760.1, read on the forward strand.
ACGCAACAGTCCCATGGGGGACCAAGGTCGCCTGCGTACTGGCAGATTCCGAAACAGGTGGGGTTTTTTAAGCGGACCGCTACAAACATGCAAGACTCGAACCCTGTAGCATCGAGCACCAGAAAGTTACTCATTCGGCCATCATTCACCGATGTGATACTAGTAGTTCTATCGAGAAAAAAGTAACCAAATATAGAAAAATTTGTAAACAAACGATTCAAGATGAATGTAAAATTTGTGTACATTTAAATTTTCCTTATCAACTAAAGTTCTTTTTTTTTAATTACTGTGATAATTATTTTATAATAGAATTCAAATAGCTTCAAGTATATGCTTTAAAATAAATTAAAGTCTATATCAGGGATGGGCAAACTACGGCTCGTGGGCCAATTCCGGCCCGCCGAAAGATTCTATCCGGCCAACAGATAAAATTTTAATTTGCCGGTCCGAGGCAAATTAAAAGAAATATATAGCAGTTGTTTCAAAATATGCCAAAGTTAGAGTTTTACAAATCATTATCGAAAGTAAATTTCCGACATTCTATGTTTGCTTCACCTTATACATGTGAACAAGTGTTTTCAACTATGAACCTTAGAAAGAATTATTTCAGAAGTAGACTGATAGATGAGCATTTAGCCTCGTTCCTTAGAATCAGTACATCTCACTTCGAACTTCAATATAAGGAACTTTTAAAAACGAAATCGCAATTTCATTCATCGCATTAACATATTTAAATTATAATACTTGTATATTGTTTTTAAAACTTAAAAAAAAAAAAAAAAAAGTTTGGCGGGCCAAGATACATTTTTCTTAGATCTTTGGCCCGCGACTGAAAAAGTATGTTCATTCCTGGTCTATATCACAATGCTCATTTAAAAAGCAATGGATGTACAACTTAAATATCACAACGACTAGCAACTCATACTTAGGTTTTCTTATTTACTTTTTCACCTTGAAAAACTAGTTCAAAATAGTTAAGTATTTACTCAGAGGGGCAACGTAGATCGACCTCCTCGTGGTGCACTCGGGAAACGCTTTTAGCCACTATAAGGGATCTACAATTTTGGCCTGCAGCCTAACTATTCGTCATCCATGAAACTTGAGTGGAATGCTGGTGGGTTGCCCAGTCTAAGAAAATCTAGATTCATCGATCTTTACAAAAGTAAAATATTGATCTTTTTTTACTGAGGACTCTTTGAAGTTCTATCCTTTTTCAGGTTAAACATTATACTTTCAAAATACTCCCTGTCCTAAAGTCCCAGGCCATTACCATGTGCAGGGAAACAAAAAGGCAGATGCTCTATTCAAGCAAGGATGCAATATGAACCAGCCAGATCGCCCTCTCACCTACAGAACTATTAATAGAACTATGACCAATTACGTCAATAATGCAAGAAAGCAGGTCGCCAAGGATAAAAGGTGCGAGAGCCCAACATACGAAGGATATCCCTAGGAGAGTCGAGGTTGCCACCTTCCGAATGGCTGCGGGGCACGACTCCCTACCAGTTGGTTGGGGTTTAATGGCACAAGAGCCAGATTTGGCTATGCTGCGCCAAACAAAGGTGTTTTTTTAAATGCTGATGAGAATAAGAGTAAATTATATGTCATAAGTAGAAAGAGGTACACTGTGTAAAAAAAATAGAAGGACAGTGTTTTTTTGCCAATTAATATCTCTTATTTTCTCCTAACTACCAGATATTTATGCAGATTTAGTTTAATGACCTTTTTTTTCATTTCAGGCAAAAATTAAACATCTACCACTAATATTAATAGTAAAATTAGTATATATAGTTTCCGATGCGTAAAAAAAAGTAGAAGGAAACTTGCTAATATATTTAATTTAGTGAGTTTTCTTTAGTTAAATAGGGATTTTGTACTTTGTTTTATCCTTTTCAGTCAAAAAAAATCTAATTTGTTTAAAAGTTACGCTGTTTCTCCGTTCTCAGAAATGCCTAAAGGAATACCTTTGAACGATTTTCAAAAAGGCCGAATTTCCGCATATCAAAATGATGGTAAAAGGTGTCAGAGAGATTGCTCGATTGTTGCAGGTGAGCCCCAATACAGTTTCAAACTTTATCAAAAATCCTTATAAAAATGGAATGAAAAAGAAGACTGGTAGACCGAAAAAGTTAACACCACGTGATGAAAGAAAACTTGTTAGTGTGCTTAAGAAGAACAAAGGAAGTGTTTCAAAGGCAAGAAATCAAGCAGGACTTAATCATGTGACGAAACAAACGGTTTACAACTATATTAAAAGATCTAAAAAATTCATTTTCAAAAAACGGAAACATCATCCTAAGTGGACACAAGCTCACATTGATAACCGTTTAGCGTGGGCTAAGGAGCACATGTCCTGGACTACAGAATGGACTTCTGTGATATTTTCCGATGAAAAGAAATTTAACTTAGACGGTCCAGACGGATATCAGCACTACTGGCATTGTCTGGGGAATGAAGACGAATACTATTCAACACGACAAATGGGAGGAGGGAGTTTAATGGTTTGGTTGGCTGTTGGATACGGAGGAAGGACAAGTCTGGTTTTCTTAAATGGTAGGCAAAAACATACAGACTACATTCAAGTGCTGAATTCCGAGATTCTTCCTTATGGCTCTGACTTGGGGGGTGAAGAGTAGAAGTTTCAGCAAGACGGAGCTTCCATTCACACCGCGACTGGAGTCAAAAATTGGTTCCTAACAAATAATGTGGATGTTTTACCATGGCCAGCCAAAAATACTGACCTTCATATAGAGGAAAACATCTGGGCAATGCTAGTTCGTCGAGTTTATGCTGATGGAAGGCAATTTGATTCGCTAACTCAGCTTCGAGAAATATTGAATGACTCGTGGGACAATTTTTGTCAAACAGAAGTTCAATCTCTATACAATTCACTTCCAAACAGAATATTTGAAGGCCAATGGGAAGAACATTCCTTATTAAAAACACTATTTTTTCATTCATTATAATGCTGTCCTTCTACTTTTTTTACAAATTTTCAAAAAAGAGAAACTATTTTTGTTGCTATTAATATTTTATGTTTGAATATCATAATTCTGATGTTAAAATTGTATTTTTAAAATATTTGTAAAATATTTTAGTAAAAATAAAATATTTTTCGGTTATTGTTACAAAATCAAGTGTCCTACTTTTTTTACGTAGTGTAAAAACGATACAATATATAAATGGTTAAATTATCAAAAATTCAATTTCAAGATCGAATAAAATCACACCCGTACACATCTAAAGAAGATGCGCCCCTGAGGGGTAACTCCCTACAAGAGCATCTTAGCTGTATCATGTTTGCTGACTCGCCAACCTGCCCACTTTGCCCCGACTCCAGCTCCGATCTTGCAATGCACTTAAAGATGTCGACCACAACAGAAGGAAGCTACGAGGTGATGGCAAATCTTTACTGGACGACACGACGTTGAATGGCCGAGAGGCAACGGACGGTCTTTAGCTGAAGTGAAATGCTTTCAAAATACAGACAAGTTGCTAGCACCATTCTGATTGGTGTCAGAAATTATCTTATTTCTGACTTTAGAATTATTAAATATACGGAAGAGAGTAATGATAAAAGTGAAATTGCAAAAAATTCAATTATGGAAGATTGAGACCCTTTTAAAGACCTTTGCTCTTTATATCCCTCCTAACAGTTCGCCAAATCTAACTAGTCTTGAGGTATCGTCTAAGACAATCTTTGTTGGCAAGATGAATGTACATTTAAGAATGTGGCGGTATATTCACCCAAATGTTACTGGATTGGAATTTGAAGACCTCCAAAATTTCAGTTTTCTTGAGCTTATTTTTAAATCAGATTACCCACCTACTTACATGCATTATAACGGCTCAGGTAGTTCGCAGACTTATTATGCGTATCATTTGACACCTGGGCTTTTAGATTCTCCTGCTAGCTATAGTCATGAACGGACGCCTGAAATGTACCAGGAACATAGTTTGTAATGCGTTGAAAAACTTCAGTTCGCCCCCTGCCTACAAATTAACTGGATACCAACAATGCTGTTATGATTTTTAATAAAAACGCAACATTTAAATGCACTTTTCCGGCATAACCAGAATTTTTTTCCTAGATAAGACTAGGATCAGCAAAAATATACAAAGGAGCCCTATTGATCATGAAGGCAATATCGAGAAAATAAAGGGTAAGATTTAATCTTTCGGTATTTGTGCTATTACTAACTGCTCTGCTCATTATTATAATACTAGCAATATTTTTACTCGAAACCAACGTAATAAACGGTATGCAGAATCAATAATTAAATCAGCAAAAATGCACTTTAATCAAGATGATTCGATTCAAAGACCAATTAAAAATACTAAAGGATCTCCTATTTCATCTGAAAAATCATTTCGAATTCCTATTCCGGAAAAATTTGATAATAGTTCTGAAAATACTGACATCAAGGATGATTCTGTCCCAGTTATAAATAAAATCCAGCCAATCATGCTAGCTACAATATAGCTCTTCAAAATATTCATACAAATTTTCCATCAACCAATAATATCCTAGCAAAGGATTATATTGAAATATTTCCCGAATCAGAAAAAGCGCACCGAAAAAAAATGTTCTGAGAATAAATTTGAGTGCATGCAATTGCACCAAAAAGTGACCGACCGCTTAAAGTCGTCTTAAAAGGACTTCTAATTGATGGGAACAAAAAGGCTATTGAAGTCCAACTAGTTGAAAAAAATTTCACCTTTATTAAAGTAGTTCAATTAAAAAGAAACGCAACTACCAATGCAAGACCCACTGCCTATTTTTCTAATTGAAATAAAAAGGACAAAAAAAATGTTGAAGAAATTTATAAACCACTCACCGAAGCACATCCATTTCAAAGACAACGTAAAAGTCACCGAGATTCCATTCGAGCAAAGGTGTTCAAAACGTAAGTTTAGCAGCTTGAACGACACTACCCAAGGAACTTGCTACGGTAAAGAAAGGTGGGTTAAGAAGTAATTGGTTTTCTTCAAAGATTGTCATTTTACGATGACCACGTAAATCATGACGGTTGGCAGAGGGAGGAAGACAAAGAAGACGACCAAGTGGTTTCCGGTAGACAGAGAGAATTACCTTTGGAAGACAGAGGAGACGATCGAGTTGTGCCTTGTTGTTCTGTAAGATTTGCAACAAATATTCAATGGCTACCCAATTTGGGACATTCCAGAAATGAAGAAACGTCGGAAAGCTCTGCTTCCGAATACAGTATATTTGCCCAGTGAAATAGGTCAACGTATGAGCAGGTGACAAAATTCAGACAGTTAATTAAGGATGTTTTGGTTGTCAGAGACATTTTGACAGCTGTTTAATATTGATTTTAAGGCATCTAATGAAAATTTTGCCTGGAGATAGAATTTCTACGAGAAGTTTCTGAGTATTGGTATGTTGAAAATATCTTTTAATCCTTCGAAAGAAAAAATTAAAGTTGATTAAATCGAAAATGTATGCAACAATGGCATCGTCGTGAATTGTGCATAAGAAAAAGACGTTGAAAAACTCTTGAATTCAATAGGTAATTCAGAATTCTTCAAAGAAAATATTAGGCATCATCGTCCCATCGAAGATCAAACAAATTAATTATTTACAATATTCCTAAGCAACTGCCGGATCTGGAACTCCAAGAGGCCCTAGAAATCACAGCAGGGTACAACAAGCTGCCTTTCAAAATTTCCCTTAAAATCAGAGGAAGAAAACAAGACCATCATGCAACCATCGCATTGTAGAAGCTTCTCTATCGGCTTTCAAAACAAGGCAAAATAGCTGTTAACTGGCAGATACACAACATCAGATAATTTTACAACGTACGAAGATGTAACAACTGTCAGAATTTCAGATATACACAACATCAGTGCCCAAACAAAAGCACATACTGCGTTTTTTGCTCTTTTAAACATTTCTCACATAATTGCAAATCAAATTAGCTTTACTGCATAAATTGCTATGATTCTAATGTCCAATATAGTACAAACTTCGACCCTAGGCATTCAGACAGCGATGCAAATTATCTTTGCTTCATAAAAGAAATCAAAGCATACAAAAGGTCAATAATCTACTAAAAGACTTGTAGTTTTTTTATTATTATTATTATTATTTTTAATTTCTTAAGTAAAATTTTTTAAATTTATTTTTTTATAAGACCTACATCCATTTGTACAAACGCTGAATAAAGCTTCAAATTTTGAATTTTTAATGTCTTCATATCTCAAACCTTCTAATACAACCGATCCGATTACAAATTTTCCTCAATAGATGCTTCAAGATCTTAATACTACTTACTTGAACATTGCGCAAATAAACCCGTGAAAAGTCAAAGCAGCTGCCATTTTATTAAATTAACTTGTTCAAAAATTTAATTCTCGTCCAAGAACCGTATGTCAAAAATAACAGAATTGAAGAAATACATAGAAAACTTGGAAAAGTTGGTTATTACAAAATGGAAACGCAGGCATTGTTCTCCCAAATGTTCAATTGCCGAAAGTGCTGGGGATGGTTGGTTGGTTGGGGTTTAATGGCACAAGAGCCTGATTTGGCTATGCTGCGCCAAACAAAGGTGTTTTTTTAAAACGCTAATGAGATTAAGAGTAAACTAATTGTCTTAAGTATAAAGAGACAACATATAAAATACTTAAAATACGAAAAAGTCAATTTCAAGATATAAGTGAAAAATTTAAAATCATGAATATAGCAATAAAACAATTATCTGAATAGGTTAAAATTTATCAAAAAGTAGTATGAGAAATGGAAAGTTTAAAAATGCATATAAAAGTTAATGAGGATAAAATCCGTCAGTCTAAGATCATGTCTTTAACGTCGTACTCTACACAGTCGGGAAAACTGTCTGTGGAGAGAGAGGCGGAGTCCGACTCTGAAACGGTTGTTCTTTCAGGTGGCTTGGTAAATCTTTTTTGATGTAATAAAATATCTTTAGTTTTGGGATGTAATTTTTTTAAGTGTTTTGTTTGTTTTATGATAAAAAAAAAATAAAAAAAAAAAAGATTCTATCGGTTTTTGGTGGTTGAGGGTAAATGCACTTGTTGAACGGATTTAGCATTTGACCTAGCTGTGGTCTGCTGAGGAACAGATTTAGAAATAGAGGGAGAAGATATCAAATTTGCAGACGAAGCAGAGTTTTTAGTTGGTGGTTTTGGAGAGGAAAAAGGCTTTAAAAGTTTAAGTGGTGGGCAAACAATACCCGTTATGGCGGAGTCGGTCATGACGGCAATGGAAGTAGTTGGTTTACCTATTAAAGGTGTAACGAAAATGTGTTTCCTGGTAATATCAGCATAAAAGGTAGTAGATGGCGAGATTATTTTGCGTGCTTCAGAATGAGGTATGTTGCGGGTAATTTTAATTTCCTGAATTTTTTTCTCTGTTTGCCACTCAGGGCAAGATTTAGAGTTAACGGGATGTGGTAGATGACAATTAATGTATTTCGGTTCGGAATGGCAATCGGTAGACGTGTGACCAGGCGAAGCACAGTTTGAACAAGTAAGTTTTCCACGACAAGAATTTTTTGAGTGTCCATAACGTTGGCAATTAAAACATCTGAGTGGATTGGGAATGTAAGGTCGAACAGGGCAGATCAAGTACCCTACTTCCACTGTTTTGGGCAAGATACAGCCACGGAACGAAAGAATGACATGTTTTGTTCGGATAACATGTGACCCCTTTTTTATTTCGATGCCCTGAGCTACCTTATCTTTTTTTTTAAATATTTTTTGTCCAGTTTACGTATTTATTTCAGTTTTTATTTTTATTTAACACTTTTTCTCACAAATTCCCCGCAACAAGATTATTTTGTTTCATTGGTCAATTTCTTTCTCTAAATCTTTCTTAATTATTTATTTTCTTTTGAAATATTTCAATTCGTCTTTTGCGGCTTTAGACTTTTTTTTTCACGCTTTGCTTTTCTTTTTTTTTTTAATTCTTTGCTTTTTGAATTTTTAGTTAATCTGTATTGACAGAGATAGCACGAAAGTTAAATTGTGTTGTATTGAAGAAATAAGTTACATTTTTGAAAACTTTTCTTGTATGTGAATAAATTCTGGAAATTATCCATGGACCTCCAGAATGCGTCTACGAGCAGATCACCGAAACATATCCATTTCAACGATAACGTAAAAGTCACTCAGATTCCATTCGAGCAAAGGTGTTCAAAACGTAAGTTTAACAGCTTGAACGACACTACCCAAGGAACTTGCTACGGTAAAGAAAGGTGGGTTAAGAAGTAATTTGTTTTATTCAAAGATTATGTCATTTTACGATGACCACGAAAATAATGACGGTTGCCAGAGGGAGGAAGACAAAGAAGACGACCAAGTAGTTCCCGGTAGACAGAGAATTGGAACATGCGGAAGACAGAAGAGACGACCAGATTGTGCCTTGTTGTCAGAGGGAATTACGTGTGGAAGACAGAGGAGACGATCGGGTTGCGCCTTGTTGTTCTGTAAGATTTGCAATAAATATTCAATGGCTACCCAATTTGGGACATTCGAGAAATGAAGAAACGTCGGAAAGCTCTGCTTTCGGTGACCGAGTAGTGCCCTGCTGGATCGAGGAGAACCACAGGAGAAACATGTGAAGATCAAGTTGTGCACTGCATTGAAATAAAATCAACAGGAAAGCATTCTCTCAATGATAGGGGCTGGAGTCTGGTCAGATTCGAATACATGGGGGAACAGCTATTATAGTTCCAGTTCTGAAAAAAAATAAGGATCCTGGGCAGCTAAACAGCTATCGGCCCATTTCGCTTATTCTTGAAAAACGATTCGAAATGTTTGCACTAAGTAGAAAGATATTAACCGTATGAACTGGTATCTTGAAAAATATAGAACATTTGCCGTAGAACAGGCTGGGTTACGGAGAAATAGGTCAACGTATGAGCAGGTGACAACATAAAGACAGTTTATTAAGGATGTTTTGGTTGTCAGAGACATTTTGAAAGCTATTTAATATCGATTTTAAGGCATCTAATGTTTCTGCTTGGAGAGAAAAGCTCTACGAGAAGTTCCTGAGCATTGGTATTACAGACCTGTTTCTTCTTCCGCGCAGTACAGATATGTTTTGATTTCCCAGTAAAACGGATTCCGAGTTTGACCGTTGACGAGTACAGACGTGTGCTGAGCTCGCTCCTTCGATTTTGGAATTTTGTGTTTGGAGTTAACTCCAAGCTGTGGAAACGATTATTTTGTCACAATTATTATTCAATCTCTTCTATAATTCTATAATTTTCATTAAATATTAAATACTCAATAACAAATACTCAACATGAGTCAAACTTCTTCCGGCCCGCCGGCCGTTGACCTTACCTCCCCGGAGAGTCCGCCCTTACATGAACAGGGTATTACCGACGGCGCCACTAAAAACAATGAGAACTCTATGGACATAACTCAATGTGCCACTGAGGATGAATTGAAGGACAATAACTACCTTCTGGCGCACCCTGCAACCAAAAATACAAACGAGCCGACACTTGAACATTATCTCTTCTTCGAAGAGTTACTCAAAGAGGCAGCAACCTTAATGGACAAAGTCCATGAATCAGCCAGCGCTGCCAACAACGTGAGGTCCCCCTCTTGGGAAGCAACCTCCATGAAAGTTGAAGAGTGTAGTAGGCGCATCCGCGCTATCTGCACCTACACAGGAGTCCCTGCCTCCCTGCTACCTACAAAAAAAGAACTGATTGACATGAGGAAACAAAAAGAACTAGAGATCCTCAACAAAGAGGCTGAAATTGAAGCAGCCCTAGAACAAAAAGAAAAGGAAGCGCCCCCCGCTCCCATTACCAACCTGATAGACGCTACCGCTAACACCCAAACAAATGGGGCAGCAACCAAAAGGAAAAGTCCTACTTCAGACGATGATGACGAAAGCTTCACCTTAGTGAAAGCGAGAAAAGACAAGAGGGTAAATATGGTTGCTAATTTATCCCCTACTAACCCCCCTAACACCACGTTGGCTGCTGACATAAGCGTGAGCTCCAAAAAACCTCGTGCTAGCAGAATCCCACCATTTTTTGTCTCCGCCAAGAGCAAATGGTGGAACGTTTTAAATCAACTGAGAGTTGAAGTTCCTAGCTTTGTGGTAATTTCCTCAAAATTACCGTTGAAAATGAAACGGAGTACAGGACCCTCGCTTCCATATTGGAAAGTGACGGTACCCCTTTTAAAACTCTTATGCTGCAGAAAGACCGGCCCATCAAGGTCGTGATTAGAGGTCTCCCTGGCCATACCCCAGTAGAAGATGTTGTGGCCGAGCTCCGAGCATTGCAGTTCCAAGTCATTAAATGTGCTCGGATGTCAAAATTCAGGACCAGGGAGCCCATGCCCCTCTTCTATGCACAGCTTGCTCCTTCCTCTCATACAGAGGAAATTTATAGCTTATCAACTCTCCTCGGCCTGAGAGTACATGTTGAAAGCTATAAGGGTCAACCTGGCCCTTCGGTCTGTTGGAATTGCCAAGGCTTCTTCCACTCTTCGGAAGTATGCCGGCTTCCAACTAGGTGTGTCAGGTGTGCTGGCCCGCATAGAGCCCAGCAATGTACGTTATCCATAGACCAGCCACTTAAGTGTGCAAACTGTAATGGAGCTCATGCCGCGAACTGGCGCGGATGCCCCAAAATGCCAAAACCCAGTAAAAAATCTGGGAGTAAAAGTATCAAAATTAATAAAAATAATGTTAAAACCCAAGTCCCATCTAATAACAAAATTAATAATGATACCAGGACGCAGCCAACGTTCACTAGCCGTCCGGTTAATGAAAGCAGAGCTTACTCCGAAGTTCTCCGCAAGGCGAACCAGGGTAAGCAGGTTAGCCACGCCCCTCAGCCAATCATAGCTCAGGAGGAGCCCTTGCCTCGTGCTAACCCAAATCGGCCTGCTCCCGCAGTGACTGAAAGAGTTGTTTACAACTCTGAATGCTCACTGTCGGAGATATTACAGTGTTTGATGGACCTTCAAAAAGACAATCCATCTCACAGTCATATTATTCTGCAGGCATTTGGCTTAGCTAAAGACAAAATGCGGAATTCGCAAGATAAGTTTGACATGGGTTATCACCTCTTTGCGGCGTTTACTCATGTTCTTTCTACTAGTGAGTTCTGCACGGCATAACTCTCTTCGGCCCTGAGTCTCTTACCATAGGCTTCTGGAACGCAAATTCTTTGCGGCCCAAAATTAATGAGGTTAGGGAGTTCTTAGATGAGCAGAACCTTGATGTATTTTTGGTACAGGATACAAAACTGTCTCCTGGTTATAACCCTTTGATCGCAAATTACAGGTTCTATCGTACTGATAGAGCCAATCAAAATCCTGCACGAGTAAGTGGCGGAACAGGCATTTACATTAAAAGCAGCATTAATCACCACCATGTACCAACTCCAGAATTAGATGTCATCGATGCTACCATCATTGAAGTTAAAATCAATCAATTTCCAGTTATCAAAATCATCTCTGTTTACATAAAACCTAATGCTCCAGGTGGTTTCCCGGTGGAGGACTTCAATAAGCTTACCAAAACCGGAAATAATGCGATTCTCGCTGGTGATTTCAACTCTCTTCACTCCTCTTGGAACTTTGGACACTCTAATCGATATGGTTTTACGCTGAATCGTTTTATCCAAAGTCAAAGGGGAATGAAGGTTGTTCCCCCCCTTAAAGTTACTAGAATTGACCTTAGAAATAATCATCGAGGTAATGTGCTCGATCTTGCATTTTTTTAAATACATCCCCTTTAATTATGACATTGAGGTGCTAACAGATTTAGATTCTGATCACCTTCCCGTTGTTTTATCCTTAGATACCAGCCCTGAATCATTGAAAGTTCCGAGTCAATTAAACACTAACTGGGAAAACTTCAGGCATGTGATGAATAATAAAAAGCTCCCTAGTTTTCTCCTAAGATCACCTACTGATGCAGACAATAGAATAACTGAATTAAATGAAATCTACGTCACATGTCTGCAGGAAAGTTCTACCCCTAAATTTAAACCTCCACCGAAAAGATTTCCAATAGATATCAAAATTTTAATCAAGCAGCGTAATAAATTCCGCCGAAAATGGCAGCGTACCAGAGATCCTCAGTATCTCAGAAGTTACTTCCGCACTCTTGACGAAGTCAGGAGTGCTATCACTGTCTTTACACAGCAACGCTGGCAAAACGACATAGAGGCCCTGACGCCTGAGTCAACATCACTTTGGAAGAAATGTTCCCACCTACGCAGACAATATCATAACATTCCGTCCTTGCAGGGTGCCAACGGCCGAGCAGCTTATTCCCTAGATGACAAAGCGGAACTGCTCGCAGACAGTCTCAAAGACCAATTTGAACTTAATCACGATGTTGAAGATAAAAATTTCTTCGAACACGCCAACTCTACACTCACAGACTTCTTACAACAACCACATACTAATGATCTAGACTTAATTACTCCTCAGGAAGTCTGTGATATTATTAGAAGGTTTAAAAATAACAAAACACCTGGTCTGGATCTTATTAGCAATCGCAAGTTAAAGTCCACTCCTATTAAATTCATTCTGTATATTACCATTCTTTTTAACGTTCTACTTAGGATCTGTCATTTCCCAGCTTGCTGGAAGACTGCCGTAGTATGCCCCATTCCTAAGCCAAATGCTAATTTGGCTTACCCTCATAATTATCGTCCTATCTCACTACTTAGTGGCTTGAGCAAAATATTCGAATCTGCGTTACTTAAACGCCTGAATCAGCATTGCGATCACCACGATTTAATTATCCCTGAACAATTTGGTTTCAGAAGGCAATTAGGAACCTGTCACCAATTACTTAGGTTGACAGAGCTGATTCATGACGGCTTTAACGAACGCAAATCTACGGGAATATTATTTTTGGACGTAGCCAAAGCCTTTGACAAAATTTGGCATAATGGCTTATTATTCAAGCTCATGCGACTTGAATTTTCTCCCCAAATCATTAAGATTCTTTGCTCTTACCTACAATCCCGAGATTTCTTAGTCAGAGTAGGTGGAGTTACTTCATCACCCAGACCAATAGCAAGGGGTGTACCACAGGGGTCGCTATTAGCGCCCGCCTTGTTCAATATTTATATCAACGACATCCCGAGGGATTGTCAGACGAATCTTTTTTGCTATGCTGATGACACAGCAATTGCTACACAAAACAAAGCACCACAGCTTGCTGTTAAAGACCTTCAATTTTATGTTTACAAATTAGAAAAATGGCTAACCACCTGGAAAATCAAAGTAAATGCAACTAAATCAGCCTGCCTGTTATTTACTCGGAAGCGTTCCATTTCTCCATTAGGGAGTATCACTCTTTTTGGCCAGCCCGTCCCCTGGGTTACTGAATATAGGTACCTAGGGTTGTTTCTAGACGCAAAATTGTCTTTTAATTCCAATATAAAGAACACAGTTGCAAAAGCAACTGGTGCGAGTATTAAACTCAACTGCCTAATTTCTCGAAAGAGTAGGCTTGCGATCAAACACAAGCTTCTGCTCTATAAGTCTATCATTAGACCTATTCTGGTTTACGGTAGCCCGATTTGGGCCTCCACTTCCCTCACCAATATCAAGAGACTTCAGGTGTTTCAGAATAAACACCTGGCTATGATTACTGATGTGCCATGGTTCGTTCGTCGAAAGATCATTCATAGAGATCTAGACGTCGAACCTATTCCAAATTATTTACTCAAAATTTCTAAGAATTTTCTTGAAAAATGACCTCAGATTAGCAATGAGTTAATCCGTCGCCTGCCTACCTATCACCTTGGGGTGAAAAGTTCGCAGAAACGCCCAAGTGCTGTTTACGACGTCTCCTATGATTGTTTTCCTAGAGTTAAGAGACATCATGGCTGTTACTCTGAACAAGCGATCGCGAGTTCAGGTAACGGAGTGGATTTAACGTTGTAATCTTACGTCCACTGACACCGATTAGCTCACAGTGTATCTGAGGAGTCGTTTGGCTATAAAAGTTTCCGCGGCTCTATTAGTAAACAAAACGAATTGGCGCAGAGGTAAGGTGACGGACTCCCAACCGTAAGGTCGATGGTTCGAATCCGGCACAATTCACAATTTTTATATCTTTGCTACGTTGTGCACCTTAATCCTTTCTTAACGGCTAGTGAACAGTTAGGTTTTTATTGTACGCTTTTTTACCCCCTTTTTTTTTTGTTAGGAAAATAAAAGGATGGAATAAAACCAAAAAATAAAATAAAAATTATAAAATGAAAACTATAAAAATACGGTCCTGATATTGGCTTTTTGTGTGTGTGTGTGGACTAACAATTTACTTTGCAGGTCAATCTACAGCTCTCACCGTTCAGCATAATTCCCTGTTTACTTGGTTATATGAGTTTATAATAACTCTGTTTACTTTTTCATTATTTTGGCATCGACAACTGGTCCCTAATTGTACTGAACTTAAATTAATTTTAATTTCTTTTATGTTGTACCTTACTTTTATTTTTATTAGTATTTTTATCTTTTTTTTTGAGTACCGTTTAACTTGAATTTTTAGAAACTTAATCTTGTATTTCCACTAACCTAATCAAGCAACCAATTAAAATTTAAAGCATATCTATTAATTAAGATGAGGAGGTTTAAGGGGTATTTCCCCTGTTGGTACTCCGTAATCGGTACGCCAGTTGCCAGATATGTTTTTTTTTTTTCGCTCCTCGTTTTCTCCACTCGTGTCATGATTTTTGCCTTATAGTTCTGGATTTTGAAATTTTTTGCAGAGTTAAAAACGATCAGGGTAATAAGTCTTCCCTCACAGGATACATTTTATTTTGATTAGTGATACTTTTTATTATGCGTTGTTTTGTGTCCGATTTTATTCCCTTGAAAATCGTTTTGCTTTTATTTAATTTTGAACATTTTTACAACAATTTTTATTTATTTTTTCTTACAATTTTGAGTGCGCTTTTTGGATTCTTGGTTTATCTTTAATGTCTCATCTTCTTAAAGGTATTCAGTCTCATCTTATTTTTTGATTTATTAAATTTTCTATTTTTCCTCCTGTTCATTTGTTTTTAACTACATCTTTTTTTTTGTCCAATTTCCGTAGTATTTATTTTAGCTTTTATTTATATTCAATTCTATTTTACAAATTCCCTGCAACAAGATTATTTTGTTTTGTTGGTCAATTTCTTCTCAGTAAATCTTAATTTTTGATTTTCTCTTGAAATATTTTAATTCTTCTTTTGAAGCTTTAGATTTTTTTTCACGCTTTGTTTTTCATTTTAAAATTATTTGCTCTAACTTGCCTGCTATGAATTGGTCTACGCTTTTTCGATAGTCAGCCATTTTGTCTAACTTCAAAAACTTAAATTAACTTTTTAAATTAATTGAATCAGAAATTTACGCAACAATAGCCTTGTCGCGATTTGCGTAGAGGAAAGACATGCAGAAAACTTTTGAATTCACTAGGTAATTCAGAATTCCTCAAAGAAAAGATTAGGCATCATCGGTCCCCTCGAAGATCAAACAAATTAATTATTTACATTATTCCTAAGCAACTGCCGGATCTGGAACTCCAAGAGGCCCTAGAAATCACAACAGTGTACAACAAGCTTTCTTTCAAAATTTCCAGTAAAATCAGAGTAAGAAAACAAGATTGCAACCATCGCATTGTAGAAGCTTCTCTGTCGGCTTTCAAAACAAGGCAAAATAGCTGTTAACTGGCAAGATACACAACATCAGAGAATTTTACAACGTTCGAAGATATAACAACTGTCAGAATTTCAGTCAAACAAAAGCCCATACTGCGTTTTTTACACTTCTAAACATTTCTCACATAATTGCAAATCAAATTAGCTTTACTGCTTAAATTGCTACGATTCTAATGTCAAATATAGTACAAACTTCGACCCTAGGCATTCAGCCAGCGATGCAAATTATCCTTGCTTCATAAAAGAATTTTAAGCATACAAAAGGTCAATATATATTAAAAGACATGTATTTTTTTTTTTTTTAATTATTATTTTTAATTTCGTTAGCAAAATTTTTTTAATTTCTTTTTCTATAAGACCTACATCCATTTAAACAAACAATGAATAAAATTCCAAATTTAGAATTTTTAATGTCTTCGTATCTTGAGCCTTTTAATACAAACGATCCGATTACAAATTTTTCTCAATGGACGCTTCAAGATCTTAATTCTATTAACTTGAGAAATAAACCTGTGAAAAGTCAAAGCAGCTACCATTTTATTAAATCAACTTGTTCAAAAATTTAATACGGATTTAATTCTCGTCCAAGAACAGTATATCAAAAATAACAGAATTGAAGAAATACCTAGAAAACTTGGTTATTACAAAATGGAAACGCAGGCATTGTCGTTTTCCCAAATGTTCAATTGCCGGTAATGCTGGGGATAGGTAGGAGTTTGGGTTGGTTGAGGTTTTATGGCACAATGGGCTGATTTGGCCATGCTGTGCCAAACAAAAGGTAGGAGTGTAGTGGCAGTTAAAATGTCTGATAAAAATCAACCTCTTAGTATAATTTCAGGATACCATTCACCTTACGATAGTTTCCAAACGACTTTAAATGAGATTAACAATTTCACTTTCTCGATCGAAAATGAGAAAATATTAAATGGAGCAGACCTAAATGCACACAGCACTATTTGGGGCTATAATTCAGAAGACGCGAGGTTTGTTAGTTGAGGAGTTCTTAGCAGCAAATAACTTCAATTTATTAAACAAATCAGAGCCGACTTTTGTGTATCGCAATAGTAAGGGATGGCCAGATCTTACTCTCGTCTTTCCAGCAGATTTGGCATGCAGATGTGACTGGGAAGTTCTAGAGGAAGAAACTCTCAGTGATAATAAATACACAAGAACAACTATATATTCTGAAAGGAAAACTATTACATTTAAACGATTTAAAACTGCGTTCGGGGGACATAAGAATTATTTTAATGCTTTCTTTCCGTCTTTTCCCAAACTAATTTCCATGTTGAACAATTTTAGTAACGTAAGTCAAATAAATGAAGCCACACACATTCTTCAAAAACAATGTGAACAATCATTGTTAAAGCATGCTCTAAAGCATATCGAATCAAAACAATAGTAAATAAACCTTTTACTTAGTGGAACCCACAACTAAAAATAGGAAAAAAACAATTAAATGCTCTTAGAAAAAGAATGCACAAATCGGAAGGGGTTAAAAAAGAAAACTATATTTCGACTTACTCAAAAACAAGAACAACCTATAAAACTGAATTTTGCTCCTTCAAAATTAATATATTTGGACAAGGGACATTTTAGCTTATCAGAAGTGAAGTTTATCGATCCTTTGAGCTGGTATATTGCTTATACGTTTTTAATCTGTAATGACAGAGATAGCACGAAAGTTAAATTGTGTTGTATTAAAAAAATAAATTAAATTTTTGAAAACGTTTCTTATATGTGAATAAATTCTGCAAATAATCCATGGATCGCCAGAACGCGTCTACGAGCAGATCACCGAAACATGCCCATTTCAACGACAACTTCAGAGGAAGACAAATAAGACGACCAAGTGGTTCCCGGTAGACAGAATTACCTTTGGAAGGTAGATGAGACGACCAGGTTGTACTTTGTTGGCAAAGAGAATTACGTCTGGAAGACAGAAGACTATCGGGTTGTGCCTTGTTGTTCTGTAAGATTTGCAACAAATATTCAACGCCTACACAATTTGGGACATTCCAGAAATGAAGAAACGTCGGAAAGCTCTGCCGTCGGACAAAGTAGTGCCCTGTTGGAACGAGAAGACCACAGGAGAAACATGTGATGGTCAAGTTGTGCCTTGCATTGTAATAAAATCTACAGGAAAGCATTCTACTTCCAATGATCCACTGGTCGTTTATAAAAAGATGGACACTATAAAGTGGAAAAGCAGATTGTAAAAGAGGACTCGCTGCCAGTAACCGGATGTTACTGGCAGCGAGTCCTCTTTTACAGTGTTGATGAAGGCGATAACGAACATATTATCAGTATTTTAAAAATGTTTACATGTACCATGTATTTCAAAAACTGCAAAGCCGAAGAACATTCCATAAAATAAAAGCAGAAAATTTTCAAAACGTTTCATAAAATAAAAGAAGAAATTACAGAAACTCTTTTGGACCCCTTAACCCAAAGATAAGTTACAGTTCAAACTAGTGAAGGTCCAGTAATTTAGGAACAATCTAAAGGTATATAGTATCTGTTCTCAATGCTCTTGTAGTGGGCCAATAATGTGGAATCTTGTAGCGAATAAGGTATTCAATTATTAATGACCTCCTGCAGTGCAATTGCAAACGGTTCCAGATGAATTTATAGTTGCCATTAAAAGTCCTATTTGACGTGGACTTGAAAACTTTCAAATTAATCACTTCAGAAATTTAAAATTTGGATAGATAAACATCAGCTATTTATATCTATTAAGAAAACGAATTACTTGTTATAGGAAAGCTGTCAAGAGGATCCGTTATCAAATGGGGAAATGACTCCATCAAATGGAAAAAATTCGTTAAATACTTGGGTGTATTCATCAACGAAAAATTCAATTGGGCGAAACATCTTAGTGAACAAGGCAAAATATCTAAGTCGTTTGTTACGAAGGAGTGCCAGTAACACCTGAGGTACGAAACAAGAATTTAAACTAATCTTATACAACACGATAGCGGAAAGAGTGCTAAGTCACGGAGCAGCAGTCTGGGCAATCTTACCAACCTCTACAATTGAAAGAAAATTGCAATCCATTCAAAGGCTCTGATTTCTGTTTTAACTGGGGCATACAGAACCACATCAACAGCTGCTCTTCAGATTATCACGGGTCTCGCCCCCTTTTACTTAAGATTGCAAGCAGAAGCTGCATTCGTTGTTGTGACCAGAACTAAGGAGAAATTACAGATTGAAACACTTCAAATAACTACGAGTGTCTTTGAACAGAAGGATTGTCACTTCACCCAATCCGCAGTTTAAATATCTGCAATCAAGTTGACAATCGAACACAGTTCTTTTCAACAAATGCTGAGAATTTTATACGGACAGTTCCAAATCAAGTGAAGGCACATAAGCAGCATTTTGCTCCTTCAAAAATTGGATTCAAATTAATATATTTGGAAACTGGACATTGTAGTTTATCAGAAGTGAAGTTTATCGATCTTTTGAGCTGGTATATTGCTTATACGTTTTTAATTTGTATTGACAGAGATAGCATGAAAGTTAAATTGTGTTGTATTAAAAAAATAAGTTACATTTTTGAAAACTTTTCTTGTATGTGAATAAATTCTGGAAATAATCCATGGACCGCCAGAACGCATCAACGAGCAGATCACCGAAACAAGTCCATTTAAACGACAACGTAAAGGTGTTCAAAATGTAAGTTTAACAGCTTGAACGACACTACCCAAGGAAGTTGCTACGGTAAAGAAAGGTGGGTTAAGAAGTAATTTGTTTTATTCAAAGATTATGTCATTTTACGATGACCACGAAAATAATGACGGTTGCCAGAGGAAGACAAAGAAGACGACCAAGTAGTTCCCGGTAGACAGAGAATTGGAACATGCGGAAGACAGAAGAGACGATCAGATCACAGAAACTATGTCAGGCCGTGGATCTCCACCTCCTGACTCCGAGAAAATGGATATGACTCCCCCGAGCGATAGGCGATATAGACTACCGCCGAACCCACCCGTGGGCTCCGACGAATTCTTATATCTCCACGCTGAGACGATCAGTAAACTCATCGAGATCAAGGCCAAGACACTGGCTATCATTTTCCGTCCCAAGGGATTAGACCCAGAGTCCAATGCTAAATTAGATCTTGAATATCGTGCATACACCGCCGAAATGGATGTACTTTGTGATGAATTAGGCCTGACCCTGGATAAGCTACCAGATAGCATTCTCGCACTCCACGAGAAAATCAAACATATCCACCTTCGCTTACACGGAGAAACCACTTCCATCCAGGAAATTCAGCAGAAACCATCCCCTACCCAGAAAGGAAAAGGGAAAAGACCTTTGGACGCCGAGGGCTTCCAGATTCCACCAAAGCATCTCGTATGCAAAAACCCTGCGGAAACTTCTAAAGTTCCAGCTCCTCTACCAACAGGTAACCCTTTCTCTCTCCCTGCTCATACCCCTCCCCTGAGCAATGACCCAGCCGAGTCTACCACCGAGAAGACCCGCAAACTCCGCATTCCGCCATACTTCGTTCGTCCCAACCCGGACTGGATTATTATCATGTCGATCCTTAAGAAAGAATTCCCCTCTATTGCTGCAGTGCACGCTAGAGATAATTTCATTAAACTCACGGTATCTTCGGAAGAAGAACACCATAGGCTAAAACGCAAACTCCAAGAACTAGGACTCGAATTCAAATCCTATAACTTAAAGCAGGACAGACCTGCCAAAATAGTTATTCGAGGACTACCGATATGTACCAGTCATGAGCCTATTGAAGAGGTCATGAAATCAAAAGGGTTCAACGTGATTAAAATCATGCAACTCACGAAATCCCAAACTAGAGCGCCAATGCCTCTATTTTACCTCCAAATCACCAATAAGCTCAACGTAGAGGAAGTCTACAGCATAAACGAACTCTTTGGAATCAAAATCTCTATTGAGAGATATAGGGGAAGGAAATCCCCCCCACAATGTTTCCGCTGTCAGGGCTTCTGGCATTCGAGCGAAGCATGTCACCTCCCCATTAAATGTGTCAGATGTGCAGGTAGTCACAGTTCTAAAGACTGCAATCTCGACATCGAACACGACACTTTAAAGTGTGCAAATTGTTCGGGTCCTCACGCGGCGAATTGGCGCCAATGCCCCAGATTCCCGAAAAACAAGCAATACAATGCGATTAACAACCTCAATCCGACCAACATCAATAGAGCCAAATCCGTCCAAGCGCGCAAAATTGCCGAAAATATAAGCTTCGCGGACATGGTCACGAACAAAGACAAAGCTTTGTTTGTAAACAACGCTAATCCCACCCCTCCACAGGTGAACACTCATAGCTCCGCCTCCCCGCAGGTAAACCATCTTAACTCCACCCCTCCTCAAGGAAGAAATCAAAACACAATCCAGATGCTTTCGGAAGATGCACTTCACCTCTTCAAGATTCTCTCGAAATTCGCCCATGATGACTTATTACATTTCCCGTCTCTTTTGAACGGAATCAGATCTGCCTTACCTACTCTCCGTGTTACCAAAGAGGATGATGAAAAAGCAATTGTCATCTTCGAACACTACTATGCTCACTACTGTAACTCTAGATAATTGCCCAAGTTTCTTTCCTTAATTATCCCATGTAGACCTCTCCTGTAATTGTTCTATTTTCGACTTTTGTTCACGTCAATTCCCACCGTCTTGCGTTTTCTCCTCTCCGACTAGCCGTTTGATTGCGCGTGCCCTTGGCGAACCCTCTGACTTTTCCCCCTCCGCCTTCTGCCCTGCCTGAGTGATTAGAACACGAATTCTTTGAATTCCCACTGTTCTATCCCTCAACATCGGTATAAGATTTCTCGACTTTTTGTTCCTTCCACTCCTGAGCTATGGCTCCAACTATTTATTTCCTTTTGTTTATTTTCGTTCCATGTCAAATACTTTCGTATGCAAAATCCTTTTATGTAATTTATTTTCACTTTTTAGAGATATGGGGATATAGGGTCACTTTTTCCCTTGGTGCTCCAAAAAAAAAAAAAAACTACCTTTGCCTTTGTCATTTTACGATGACCACGAAACTGATGACGGTTGCCAGAGGGAGGAAGACAAAGAAGACGACCAAGTAGTTCCCGGTAGACAGAGAATTGGAACATGCGAAAGACAGAAGAGACGACCAGGTTCTGCCTTGTTGTCAGAGGGAATTACGTATGGAAGACAGAGGAGACGATCGGGTTGTGCCTTGTTGTTCTGTAAGATTTGCATTAAATATTCAATGGCCCAATTTGGGATATTCGAGAAATGAAGAAACGTAATAAAGCTCTGCTTTCGGTGACCGAGTAGTGCCCTGCTGGAACGAGGAGACCACAGGAGAAACATGTGAAGATCAAGTTGTGCCCCGCATTGAAATAAAATCTACAGGAAAGCATTCTACTTCCAATGATCCACTGGTTGTTGATAAAAAGATGGACACTGTAAAGAGGAAAAGTAGATTGTAAAAGAGGACTCGCTGCCAGTAACATCAGAAAAAGCCAGTGTTGATGAAGGCGATAACGATCATATGGTTATCAGTATTTTAAATGTACCATGCATTTGAAAAGATGCAAAGCCAAAGAACATTCCATAAAATAAAAGAAAAACATTTCGAAAATCTGCTCAGAATCAGGTACCCCTTTTGGATAACCATTCAAGACACAGTTAAAATTTCACATCTAAAATCTTTAAAACCGTAGATGTATCAGGAAGTGGGAATAACAAATAAATTGCTAAAAAAAACTTTTGGAAAAAATCCAGCCTTTCAGCCCCCAAGAATCTCCTTGTCTTCCTGAAACTTTCTCTTTTGCTAAAGATCCGCCATTTACTAAAGAAGAAATCAAAAGAATGATACAAACGCTAGCAAAATGAAAGGTTCCTGGATTTCATGGCCTAGATAACCAAGTTGTTCACATCATTAATGATTATTGTCCATAAGCTCTTTAACAAATGTTTACGATTCCATACTTTAACAAACGCCTTTAAAATAGGAGTTGTGGTCCTTTTCCATAAGAAAGGTAAAGACAAAGCAGATCATAATTCCAATAGACCCATGTTTCTTCTCCCCACAAAGGCAAAGTTCTAGAGAAACTTTATTCCAAAGATTATCCTTTAAACTTCAAGAAGTAAATAAGTTGAATTCTTTACAATATGGATTTTGTATAAGTAGATCAGTCGATAATCAGCTCTAAGGGACTTCGTTTAACGATGCAAAACAACAACAGCACAGTATTTATTTCATTCGATATTAAGGGCGCATTTGATAACCTTCAATATAATTCAATCCGAAATAGAATGAAAGAAGTTCTGTTACCTTCAGATGTTACAGAAACTCTTTTGAACCCCTTAACCCAAAGATAAGTCACAGTTCAAACTAGTGAATGTCCAGTAATCTAGGAGCAATCTACAGGTTGTTCTCAAGGCTCTTGTAGTGGACCAAAAATGTGGAATCTTGTAGCAGATGACGTACTCAATTATCAATGGCCTCCTGCAGTGCATTTGCAAGCCTTTGTAGATGACTTTATATTTGCCATAAAAGTCCTACTAGACGTGAATTTGAAAAACTTTCAAACGAATCCCTTCAGAAATTTAAAATTTCGATAGATAAGCATCAGCTATCGAAATTTCGTTCGATTCGATTTATTCGTTTTCTTAATAGATATAGATAGATAAGCATCAGCTATCTATATCTATTGAGAAAACGAATTACCTTGTTATAGGAAAGCTGTCAAGAGGACCCATTATCAAATGGGGAAATGACTCCATCAAATGGAAAAAATTCGTTAAATACTTGGGTGTATTCATCAAGGAAAAACTCAATTGGGCGAAACATCTCAGTGAACAAGGCAAAAGAGCAACAGATCTAAGTCGTTTGTTACGAAGGAGTGCCAGTAAAACCTGGGGTACAAAAGAATTAAAACTAATCTTATACAACACGATAGCGGAAAGAGTGCTAAGTAACGGAGCAGCAGTCTGGGCATTCCTCCCAACCTCTAGAATTGAAAGAAGATTGCAATCCATTCAAAGGCTCTTCCTTCTGTATATAACTGGGGCATACAGAACCACATCAACAGCTGTTCTTCAGATTATCAAAGGCTACGCCCCTCTTCACTTAATATTGCAAGCAGAAGCTGCATTCAATGTTGTGTCCAGAACTAGGAAGAACTTACGGAGGGAAACACTTCAAATAACTGCGGATGACTTCGAGCAGAAGATTGCAAGATTGTCACTCCACCCAATCCATAGTTTTAATATCTGCAATCAAGTTGGCATTCGAACACAGTACTTTTCAAGAAATACAGACTTTTTATACGGACGGCTCCACATCGAGTGAAGGCACAGGGCACCTTCAAAAATGAGATTAAAATTTCCGAGTGGATGGGTAAATTGAACCCTCATAACTCTGTTTTCCAAGCGGAGCTAATAGCCCTCCGCGAAGCAATTCGACATGTATCCACAATAAGAGAACATGTAACAATATTGTCTCATAACCTTTTTCCACTATTAGCCATTTTAAATCCTTTTACACCACATCCACTAGCAACGAGAATCCAGTGTTCTCTTTACTCCCAAAAATTGATAAAATTTGGATGGATCAATGCACATATCGAACATTTCGGCAGTGAAACCGCTGATGAGCTTGCCAAGCAATGCATATCAAATGATCAGCCAATTCAAATAAAAAGTTATCTTTCAGAATTGAAAAGATTATTAAATAATCACCTCCTTCAAAATGGCAAAAACAGTAGGTTGAAGGATTAACGAGTCGACCTGTTGATCAAATTATTAAATTGCATTTATGTTAGGACCACATATTGGGCTAAGGTCATTCGCCACAAGACAGCTATCAATTTTACCTTAAAACATTAAGTCCAATTTTTTCTAGCAGTAAAACTTTCATACATTGTTTATTATTATTATTTTGTTACAATACATTACATGTGTGATTACAATGTAATATAAATACCCATGTAATACATTACAATACTTTAACTCGATTGTCTGCTGGGCATTTAAAAACCCTTAGATTTTTCCACTGTGCTAAGAAATTTCCAGTTTGCACCAAGTGTAATAATGAAGAAGCCACTCTGCAACATTTAATTACCTGCATTAACTTGGTGCGCTATGTCCTTCTGAAGAGACCAATTTATACATTGGAGGTATTTAAGGCAAACAAACTCATGAATCTGATCTGATTCAGATCAGAGAAATTAGAAAGAAGACAAGTGTGATCTGAATAATTCATATGTCAGCTAAATAAATGCATGTCTGAAATAAAAAAAAAGGTAGTAGGGGAATTCTTATGATAAAATACCAGTTTTTAATAAATATTTGGTACATGTCATACAACTGTTTGTAATATGGATACTATGTTTCAAGTATTTTTGTTGTTGAGTTATTTATAACTGAAGATACCATGATGAACTGCCTAAAGATAATATTTCAAAATAGATATACACAACATACATATATACAACAAACTCATAAATATTGCATTTTTATTTTATGCAAGAAATATTGAAACAGATCACACTAGATTTTACACAATAACATTTTTCTAGCTTGTTGAGGATCAAACTTTCTTGCATAAACTAATTATTGTATGTGTGTATGTATTTTCATGTATTTTTTTTATTTTATTTTTTTTGAAATGCTGAAGCTAAATGCATTTAAATGCTAAGTAATTTTTTTTAAATAGAAATTATAATTTTTTAAAATACAAAAGCTATGTTTGTATTTTTTTTTATATAGATAACTTATAAATTTTGTTTAATAGCTTTAAAAGCAAATATACCTTCAAAGTTTTAATTTCCATTATGTTTTCTAAATGCATCAAATAAAGAAACTGCCCTATAACAAATATTATGAATGCTACTTGCTCAGAAAAGTGTAATGTTCCACAGTTAATAATTAACCATTTTAAAGGAAAATTATGAACTTTGAAGAACACTAGAACATAAAAGACCAGCTAATGCTCTTAACATACTAAATATATACATCACAAATATTTTAGACATAAAAAGTAACATGCATTTGCTGTAATTGAATTAAGTTTAAAAATTACAATTGCTTATAATTCATTACCATTAGAAAAATATGATGGTCATTATCTTAAAATTAAATGGTTCATCAAACAAATCAGATAATTTATAGAAACACTGACAATCATTCATCAATTTATCAGAAAAGACAAATCACTAGAAAAATGAAGACAGTTTACTGAAAATAACTTAGTTTAATGTATAATGTTTAAATTCAATTAGTTTCCTGCAACAACAACAAAAGACTTAGCTCCTAGAAACTGCATATAAAATGATTCATTATCATCAGAAAAGTTTATTGGTCAATATCTTCATAAAATGAAGATGACTCACCAAAACAAATCAGATGATATTGTATTATATACACAGTTATGCATCAGAACAATAAACAGATTACTCAATAAAAAAGAAAGAAGATCATAAATCCAAAAAATGTTTAATTTATGGTAAAAAAAATTTTTTTAATGCACAGAAATTCCAATAGGCACAGAAATTGGAAATGCACAGAAGCCTACGAGAGTAACAAAAAGTAGTAGATTTAGCATTACCCGGGGTGCACCACGTGGAGGCCTACTACATTACACCCCATGAAAAAAATATAAAAGTCCACATTTTTACCAATACTAATTTAATATTATAAAGTATGAATAAAAAGAAAAGCATTTTCTTCAATAGATATTTTTCTGTACTTTCACAATCCATCAATCAAGTATTTGGAATGATAGGCATTTAAATCTAATGAAACAATATTTACCCGAAATAAGTTACAATTACAATTGTGAAAAATTTTAAATTCTTAATGCAAAATTTATCGTGTAAATAAAAAATAAATTTAGTGTTAAAGATATTGAATTTATATTTATATATATGATGTATACACTACATGAATATTGCAAGTTATCTGGACAAAAAAATTGCACAATTGGTCAACAATTGTCGGAATTTACATTTATTGAAAGCAAAAATATATTGTAGAATATGTTGATAATTTATAAAAAGAGATAATTAACCAGAATATGCCATAGAGATTTATACTGATTCTCTTAACAGATGCTCAAGAGTTATGTGTGTATAACTCAAGTGAAATTAAGAAAAAGAATGTATTAATACTTGTTTTAATGAAAATAAAGTTATGATTTCGAGCCAATATGTTGCTGTTCTATACATAATATAATAGATTATTATAATGGATCAACTTTTCCTTCAATTCTACATGAGATTCTATGAGATTTTCATGAAAAGAATTAATGAAAAATTAATTTTCAAAATGAATAAATTTGAAGAATGGGAATATTCAGAAAATCTGCAACACTAAATAAAAAGAATTTTTATTAAATCTATAATAAAAATTTAAAAAAAAATTCCTTTAGGTTTAAATAAATATGTAAATGATCAAAGATTTTTACTTAAAATTGACAATTTAATGATATTCATTAATAAAATGCATACCTGTGAACATGTCAATACAACCTAACTTGAAATTACAATTAATTTAAGTATGAAATCTAAATTTACATGCTACACTACATTATTTGTTCATTAGTCAAAGGTTAGTGATAAGTGTCGATTATAAAATAAATTTTTTTTAGCGTATAAGCACTGTGTTCAAAAAATAAAATTTCTTCCTACTGAAATCCTAAGTTTTGAAATTTTGCTAATTTATAAATGAACATTTTTAGTACCTTTAAGTTAAAAAATTTGCCAAATTATTTCAAGAAGTGGTGGTGGAATAAATAGTGATTTTATCTTAAATAACTTGCACAATATCAAATACTTGTCTGATATATTTTACCTAATGAAGAAAATTTTTAGAATGTTTAATATTACTTGTCTTGCATTAAAATAGAAAGAAAAGCAATTTTGATTCACAACTTCATTTTATTACATCTAACTGCAGTATTTGTATTAATAAATCAATCAAAAATTTTACTTTTTTCTAGTTTTCATTCAAACAACACAGTTAATAGCAACAAACTTTATGATTAGTTGAAATATGTTCAATGTAAAAAGTACTCATAATTTATAACTTGAAAAATGCCTATATGCTCGTAAAAAATATTACTGGATTTTTTTAAAATTATTATTATCAAGCAGAATTTGAATCTCGTCTATTATGACAGTTATAACTAATTCATTTTAACTATTTTCACCATATAATATATAATCTCCTCAAAGAGTCCGCTGAGTCCGCAACAATTTTAATGATGACTTCTGTAAACCAATAGAAAATATTGGTGGATAAAAATGTATTAGTTTTAAAAAGTTTTAAAGATTAGCTTAGCTTTTAAGAACATTTAAAATCTTCAAAACTATCAGAACATAAAGAATTAGGACTTCTAATAGTGGTGATAAGCTTACTAAAGACACATTTTGCTCAGTATTGTTAATTGAATTAATAAATTATTTCTTTAAAACATATAATGTTAAATATATTTTGTTATTAAAATTTCAAACAAATCCATTAGAAGCTCAATTTGGACAATATTAATACATGTCAGGGAGGTAATTACAATCCTGTCAGCAAATTTTAGAATCCAAAGATAAATTAAAACATTAGATAATATTATATTCAGAAAGAAAAGGTGAATTAAAATTGCATTCTTTAAGCTTTTTAAATCAGATAAATTCTTTGGGCAATCTAATATTCTGGATATTTGGTGTGAAACATTTAATTCATGTGATGTAGAAGCAGTTTTAATTTACATACGAGGATTTGTAAGAAGGCAAATTATATTGTAAGTTATTAGTTTCAAATAATAATCATGAACATTAACCAGATAATTATACAATTGAAGAATATTTAAGTACCAATAGAGACAATTTAAAATGACCAACATAATTTATTATTGACATCATTCTTCAAACATAATACATTTTAAAATTTATTAGACATAAATACAAAATATTCTTAAGATACATGAATCAAAAATCTTTATTGGAACTTTTAGTTGGATTTTACATTACTGATTCCAGGAACAATACATTTGTGCAACTAAAACAAGGTTCAGTTAAGGCAGCTAATATTTTTATTAATATCAGAAATTATAAAGTTAAGAACCCAAAAAGTAGAAGAAAATGGTAAATTTTAATTCTGAAAAATGCTTTTTAGTCGGTTTAGAAATTTGTTAATATTACAACTAGTATTAATTTTCCCATTTAATTGCATATATTTTGTGTATTAGTTTTAAAAAATGCAATAAAAATATTTCATAATTTGAAATTTATTCATATATATTTAGAATTCATTATATATATATATATATAATTAAACATATTGCTTTAGAGCTAGAATTTAAACCAGAAGTTTTTTAGATTAATTATTTAGTATTTAGACATCATTATTATGTGTAAAGGATTAATAATAAAGTATAACATCTCACTGATTTAGTTTGTTTAGCTAGAAATAGTTTGGCATTAATTAAACTATACATTTTTAGATATCACTACATTTTTTCAGTAAGAACTAACTTTTCCTATCATAAATATAAATATAGAAAAGTATTTTTGTAACATGAATGGCTTTCTAATTGTTGTGAAATAGTATTTCATGTACCCAAGTTGAAGTTACAAGTTAAGAAGACAAGGAAAGGGTAGAGGATAAAGACAATTTAACTAGAAACAGTCAAACTATGGAATAAATAAATGGTAATTGTAAATGGTGGACTCAACTTGGATATTCACAAATAATACTTTTTTCATACTAAACATTTTGCTGACATTCAAATAAAAATATTTTCAGATTGAAATTAATAATTCAACTAATAAACTGAACTGTATTACTTTCAATTTAATTAGTTCATTTTTTATACAATTTGACAAGATAAATTAAACACCAGTAACAATTAAAAATGCAAAAAAAAATTTTTTTTTAATATTTTGTAATATATACAAAGCAAGTTTTGTTCTTGAATTTTTGAATAAACAATTTTATTAATAGAATTAATTATTGCAACCTTTGGGTGTTCTTTTTGAATGAAATAACATATAAATTATTAAAATGGGGATAGTAAATTAAAAGATGTTTGAGTATAAAACAATTAAAGGGCTATTTCAACAAGCACAAAAGTCAGTCTTCACACTAGAAGAAGCAAAACGCCGGCGATGACATTACAAAATCAGCATTGAGGCTCACTGGCACCTAATTACAATTATTTACTAAGTTAATTATTTATTAATTTACAGTATTTGAGAAGTCCCGCTTCATTCGAGCAGGACAAAAATAAAAATGCTTATTTGACAAAATGACCATTTTTTTCATTCAGAGATGTAGAATAAATCTGCCACAGGATAAAATATTATAAATATTATGACATCAAAAAACCTGCAACTCTTAAGCCGAATTCTATAGTAATTCAGAAAATCTAAAAAAAAAAATTATTCTATCTTACTTGTAAGACACCAACTTTATATTGAATTTCCAGATACGTTTCCTATTCTTTATATTTCCAAGCAATAAGATATTATCAAGACTGCAATAGAAGCTTAAAATCACTAATAATACTCAATTACACACGTAAACAACTTTTCAAATTCTGACGCCAATTGCAACAGGAATAAACTTTTGTTGAAAATTCGAGACCACCAGACGGCGCTGGCTTTAGGGAAAAGGGAATTTTCCCTACATCATTTAGGGGGAAATATTACGACTTGTCCCGCAGATTGTTTGAACGTCAAAGGGAATCTACACTATGTGGAAGAAAGTGACGGGACACGACACTATAACGACATAAACCCATATTTATTAAAATTAATAGGAGGTAGGGCCTCCTTTGGCTGCGATCACAGCTGCAACCCTTCTGGGCATGCATTCCACTAAATTAGCCATAGTGGCAAGATGAATTTCCTTCCAAATGTTTAACAGGAAGTTCCATAGTTCAGGCTTGCTTTTGGGGAGTGGGGTGCAGGCCCTCAACCGACGGTCCAATTCGTTCCAGAGATGTTCAATTAGGTTAAGATCAGGGCTCTGCGCCGGCCACTCCATGCGTTTAACGTTGTTGTTCACATACCAATCAAGAATCCTCCTTGAAACATGGCATGTTGCGTTGTCGTCTTGATACCAGCAATCATCAATACCATACGTTGCCCACAAGGTAGGAAGGACATGATTGTCGAGAATATCACAGTATCTATCGGCATTCATCGCACCATCAACCTTCACCAGTGGCCCAGCCCCATACCAGTAGAAACAGGCCCATACCATCAATCCTCCTCCACCAAACTTTACAGTTGGGATGACACACTCGGGCAAAAGGCGTTCTCCTGGTAAACGCCATAGCCAAACACGTCCATCGGAACGAAAAAGGGTAAATCGTGACTCGTCACTCCAAAGGACGCGTTTCCAGTCATCCAGAGTCCAAGTACAGTGGTCTTTGGCCCATCGAAGGCGCGCTTTCTTGTTGGTTTTCGTAATCAAAGGCTTATGGGCCGCCGAACGTCCAGTGTAACCTAACTTATGGGCCTCGATACGAAGAGTCTTGGTCGAAACGGCCACACCTGTGGCTTATCTAAACTCATTAGTGATGTTATCCATGGATGTTTGACGGTTACTTCGAATCTCCCTGCCGAGCACCCGCCGGTCCCTGCTGGTGAGAAATGTACGTCGTCCACTTCGGGGTTTGTTCTTGCAGTGTCCCTCAGTCTTGTAGCGACACACAACACGTGCTACAGTTGATTTTGAGCAGTTACGGAGACGGGATATCTCCCTAATTGACACCTTGGCAAGATGCAATCCAACGAACACATCTTTCTCGAACTCAGACAACTCTTCCCGTGGCGGCATCTTGACAAAAAACAACTCTAGTCGACTCCACAGAGTATTTATGGGATATGGCTGACACGTGATACCTATTACTGCGCATGTGTCAGCTGTATTGTCGACTTTTCTACTTTTCGAGGGGTGTCCCGTCACTTTCTTCCAGATAGTGTATAATTTAATTGCTATAGTACAGATCAGCGGTGGCCAACTCGCGGCCCGCCTTGAATATTTTTCCGGGCCCATAAGATTTATCACACTTTTACAAAATATGTTTATTTTATAATGGCCAATGTAGTGAAAACCAATATATTAAAAAAATACATTATGTGTGCATCAATATATTCAAAAATTAACTGTCGAAATGATAAGAAAAAATTAACTTTGCTTTTAAAATAATATTCTTGCGAATATATGGCAGATATTGCTTAGTTTATTTATAAGTTCGCAGAATAATTAAATTACATTCTGCGAACTTATGATGCGTGCGCATCGATTTGCAAGAGCTAAGTGAAAGAGTGGAGAAACAAATATCGCACTAGTAAATTAAATATTTTTTAACGACTTAATTTTTTTTTATTTCTTTTATATTTATAATTTTTTATATTTCCTTTTTAATGTTATATATTTCTTTACAATGTGCGTTTAGTATCATTATTATTATATAATCTATGTATACATGTAAGGATAAAGGTAAACACAAAAATAATAACTCATTGTGTTTGAATTTTTCACTCCAAAAAAGTGTCTACAGTGGGTCTAAATCTGAAATGGGCACATATAATTTTATATGCGGCCCGCGGAGTTAGGATGCATTTCCGAAGTGGTCCGCAAGATCATTTGGGTTGGCCACCCCTAGTCTAGATTGCTTGCTGTTGCCATTTTTTATAAAGCGTCCTTTTTTTGCAGTTCTTAAATAATTTCTTATTTTATATCGTTCATTATTTTGCAATTGATTTTCGATCTAAATAATAGAGAGTTTTTGCATATCGTTTTTTTATCGTCCGGTGTTTTTCTCCCTAGTGCGCATACTCGTAGGAAACATTGTACCTATTGTGCATGCTTATCTGTAATACTGCACTAGAGAGCTATTCCTTGGAAGAAAAAAAATCGGACGATAAAAAAAAAAATATGCCAAAACTCTCTAATGTCTAATTTCTGGTACAATACTTGATTAGTGCAGAAAAAAATGCATTTGTCTTTAAAAACATATCCACAATACCTTGATTACTCATGAGGAGAAAGGTTGCCATTGCCTCGAGAAGTTGGACTTCTTTTATCTTTTAATAAAAGTTATTGAAATATAAGTAAAAACACCTGTTGGCACCACGATATTTGATTTTCTTGTACTCTTCAGAGAATAGGACAACAACATATCCACAATTTTGGCAAGTAATATGAATTAAAAAAATTAATTTTAAACTACCAAGAAGATGTGGGAAACACATTAGTTTCCCACATCAAGTCTTTGGATAATTTTCGAATATTTTAATGCAAATATACTGAATGGCATGATAGTTGCGAATATATGTTAAAATACATATTAAATGTTCTAATGCAGCTGGCGATACAGAGACAGTTAATCTTTATGCTATAAGCCAGGGTTGCACCGCTGTAACTCATTTAGCTCTACCCAAGGTTCACGTGTAGCTTGAAGATATGCTACGCGAGTAACACTACTCCTACAAAGCTCTACGATCCTATTGGGACCGGGACCTATTGGCTTAATGTTTTCCGACCCGCTACAAACATCCATGGCACCGTCGGGACTCGAATCTGAAACTTGTCGTACTGAGCGCAGAGCGCTAGCCACTCGGCCATCAGGCTCTTTAAATAATTGTAAATATAATTAATACTTTTTATTCGAACTTTGAATGTTTTTGCGACAAAAGTGCCTGAAAATGATTGAGATTTTTAACACGTGAATTAAACCACCTTTCATTTATCTCGAAAAATGTATAGAATTTTGTGTTTTTATAAAATTAAATTTAAAAAAAAAAATCAATTACTTAGGAGCTGAAGTTGAAGAAAAAAAATGTATGTTTTGTTTTTGGAATCAATTCTACATTTTTTGTGTGTTATATTATTATTATTTATTTACTTTGTTATTGAGAACATTAATATACAAAATATATTATGTATTAAAACTCAATAGCATTCATTGAGTAAACGAGATAATGAATTTTATTTTATTTATTTATTATAAATATTTTCTAAATTCAATTGGTTCGGGAGATAAAATTAATTTTTTGAATTTTTGAACATGTGTTTCTATTTATACTTCAATGATATTTATTGAATGTTATAAGAAATTTTACCTCGATTTCAAATCCCCAATCTTAATTTGCACACTTTTTAATCCCATACAAGTAATATAAAAAAAAAAAAAAATTTTAACTCAATTCCTACTTTTCTTTCACTCTATTGCAGAAAGTCCTTTATAAAAAATTTTCATTCATTTTTTTAAGTTTATATGGCGTCATCCATTGGTAGATACGTGCAACTTAAATTTAAAAAAAAACTAAAATTAATTAATTAAATTTAATTATTGAATTAATATTTGGAAAAACTATTAATTAATTAATTAAATTTAATTAATATTTGAATTAATATTTAAAAAAATATTTTTGAACTTGAGTGAATGAATAAAAAGTATTTTATGAACGATTGAAAATTTGAACAAGATATATATATAGGGAGAGAGTGAGTTAATAGAAGGAATTGAAAAAAGCAACTAAACAGGCCTCTTATTTGTGTTATATTAAAATAATGAACAAAAGGATGATATCCCTAATTTATAAATTTTCTAACTCACTTTCATAGTATATAATTCGCATTCTTCACTGCATTTATTTTAGACTCGGTTGTTATACATTTGAGGGTTTTGTGAGTTTCTTTATTTAATTATTATTCCTTCGATTTCCTACATATATATTAAAATAAAAGTAAAACTAAAATTGTTAGGAAAACATTATTAATAACAAATCCTTAAAAAAATAATTAAATAAATTTTAAAAAAATTATTTGATATTTAGAAAATTTTATATTCAATACTCATAGGAATAAAGATATT
Organism: Caerostris darwini; assembly: GCA_021605075.1. NCBI lineage: Eukaryota > Metazoa > Arthropoda > Arachnida > Araneae > Araneidae > Caerostris > Caerostris darwini. The sequence goes on from BPLQ01013760.1 coordinate 165,406, forward strand.
TATTAAAGGTTTTTATTTTTCCCCCTATCGTTTGCGTAATTTCAAATAATTAAGGTGATAGAAATTAAAGTTTCATTTTAATTAATTTTTCTTCAAAGTGTATAACTATTTTTTTTACAAATTTTAAGCATGTTGAAGACATGAAATTTTGTTGATTTACAAAATCAGAATTTCTGTATCTGATTTTTACAAAATAATATTGCTATCAAAGTTTATTTTAATTTTTATTTAATAGAAATTTTTTTAATTATACTGAGTATCTATCGAAATGCATCAAAACCAAATTTAAATTAATAAGCTTAATTTTTTACGTTCAAATTCTATATTATTTTTAAAAATGTAGTGTTGTCAGTTGTGCAGCTGGATTGTAACTGGATATGGTGGGGTTGAGAAACTTGAGACACAGGTTTGAGAACTTACAGCTTTATTTACACTCGCACAAACAACACATATATACAATTAGAGATATACAATATTTAACACATTTAAAGACAGATAATTCTAGATTCGTAGAAGGATTCCACTTCTAATTCGAAGACCGATACTTCGGTATGCGCGGAATATACTACCTCTTCGGGTGAGAGTCTGTAGGCCAACTTATATGCAGTTTGCTTTAAATATATTTCCTGTCTGGATGAGAGATTACAAACTAAACGTTTCTTAACAAAAGCGCCGGTTGCGCCGTACTTCCTCTCGGATGAGAATCTCGAGGCCTACTGACTATTTCTCCTGAACGCCACAGGAAGGGGGGGGGAGGGGCGCTCTAACAGTGCATAGGAGGAAGATCGGTTACAAAACCATATATTAATTGAACTGTAACAAGTAATATAAAAAAAAAATTTTAAGTCAATTCCTACTTTTTTTTCACTATATTACAGAAAGTCCTTTATAAATAATTTTCATTCATTTTTTAAGTTTATCTGGCGCCATCTATTAGTAGATATATGCAACTTAAATCTAAAAAAAATTTAATTAATTAATTAAATTTAATTACTGAATTAATATTTGAAAAAACTGTATTAACATCCATTATCATCCACTACAAGTTCAATAAAAATGTATTTGAACTTGAGTGGATGAATAAAAAATATTTTATGAACGATTGAAAATTTGAACAAGATATATATAGGGAGAGTGTGAGCTAATAGTAGGAATTGAAAAAGAGAATAATACATATCGGTCTCCAATAACAAAATAGGATTCATGTTAGCAGGCAAAAAATTCTTTTCCAATCTAATTACAAACTGTTCATAGTATTTTTCAAACACTGGTACATTTCATCTGCTCTCTCAACTTGATTCTCAATAGAAAACTATCAAATTCTATATTAAAATATCGAAAACATTCGGTAAATCATTGATTTTGATGTTGCTGTCTACCAAGTGGGATAAGAAACAACAACAGAATTTAATTTCCAATAAATGACAGATTCGGTAATTTTACTAATAAGAAATAAAAGATATAGAGCGATAATTAGAAAACTTTTCCAGATTTCAGAATGGGAATGACAATTGCCATTTTCAACAGGTTGTATAATATTTGAGTTCTAAATTTCTTTAATTATGGGATTTACAAGAATAATAGAATTTCAGAAGGCTAAGTTGGCAAAATATTCTCATCATGAGAATTTAAATGGAAATCATGTATGGTTAATTTCATGAACAATTTCAGTATATTGAGATTCTAATGCAACAGCAATTACATTTATAGCAATTATTATTAAATTTCTAATGTAATAGCAATAACTTCAACTTTATTTTTGTCCGATCTAGTTGTGGTTTGGTTTGTCGCGCGACGATCATTTTGTGAATACTTTAGATTAATTAGACCGGGACCTACAGTTTAACGTGGATTCCGAACCACTAACAAACATCAATGTCATCGCCAGGGTACGAACCTGAAACCTGTGGTATCAAAGGCTAGCCAATTGGCCATCAAGCCTCCGAACTAGCTGTGGAGATTGGCTCATTTAAATGCGCAAATGTGATTCTAGTATTTTTAAGAGCTTTGGCTAAACCCAAGGGTATGTATGTAGTTCATTTAAAAATTTAATATAAATTTTCTGTATGTAGTTGAATTAGCTTGTCCTCCCATATTTTATCAGAGTAATTTTGAAAAGTAATTTTAACAATTATTGTTAATACTGTTGAAGAATAGTTTTATCATTAAGGGTTTTGGTATATTGCCATTTATTTTTAGCGGTTTTATACGGTTAAGAATAGTTTTATCTTTCAGGGTTTTAGTATATTGCCATTGTTTTTTAGCGGTTTTATGCGATTAGAAATAGTTTTATCTTTCAAGATTTTGGTGTATTGTCATTTTGTATAGCTGTTTTAAACGGTTAAAAACAGTTTTATTATTCAGTGTCTTAGAACCATTGTTTTTTAACGCTTTTATATGCTTAAGAATAATTTTATCATTAATTTAAATAGAATTGTGATTTGAACTAAATTTTAATAAGTATAAAATTTCAAATGGGCATTTTGACTACAGCGAGATCAATCGCGGAGGAGGAGCCATATCCAAAAGGCGTTGAATGGGTGGGGCTAAAATGTCGGTAGTAGTGAATGTGCAAAAGTTCACTTTGACTTACCTTTCAAGTGACTAATGTGACTTTCGCATGTGAATAAGATTATCTCTTCTAGTACTATTATTTTTTATAGTTCCACATGGTGTGCTGTGCTTTATATTTTCCACATGGCAATACAGTGGATTGAAGTTGAATTAAATTTTGTAAAAAAGAGCATTATCTGAAGAAGACGGGATATAGAGAGAAATAATAATAATAACTGATTTCTAGTTTGATAAATCTAAGGAGATGTTCGTGTGGCTTCAATAAAATTTAAAGGGAGGAGGGTGGTTAATAATATGATGATATGGAATAGAATGCTTAACAAAAATAGCAGTACCACACGAAGCCAAACTGTTATCGAGAATTTCTCTATCGTTTCTGAGGCGGTCGTAATTAGCAACGTTTTAATTTTTTATTTGTATTTAGAAAAGTTTCTTACAATCTCAAAATACCTAGTCAAGTCAAGTTTCTTGAATTGCCATTAAATCTGGATTTTTCTCAATTATAAAAATATGCTCAATTGCACATCTATTTTTTCAATTCCTTCTATTAGCACACACCCTCCCTATATATATCTTGTTCAAATTTTCAATCGTTCATAAAACACTTTTTATTCATCCACTCAAGTTCAAATACACTTTTTTTGAACTTGTAGTGGATGACACTGGATGTTAATACATTTTTTTCAAATACTAATTCATTAATTTAATTTAATTAATTAATTTTAGTTGTTTTTTTTTATTTAAGTTGCATGCATCTAATAATAGATGGCGCCAGATAAACTTAAAAAAATGAATGAATGAATGAAATAAAAATTGTTCAGATAACAAAAAAAAAAAAGACAAAAAACTAAATAATTAAATAATTTATTTAATATAAGAAGTAGTAAATTCCATGATCAATATTAGAATTTGCGAAATCGATTGCGAATCATACCTAAAGTCCAATTAAAGTTCTAGTGTGACATAGATCTCATGGAACAAAATACGATACTATATGCATAACGATACGATAACATGTTTATATTTTTTTAAGCAAAGTGAAACGAGCTGATGTCTTATCTACTTTAATATAAATATAGTCAATATAGGAAAATTATACTTATTTGCCCTTTCTTGGAATGAATTCATTATTGCTGATTTTTTTCTTAGTAATTCCGGACCTTGTTTGGTTGTTAAAAATGAGCTTAAATCCTATGGAAGTTGACTCTGATTGTGAAGATTACTCGATATCATGTAATGACGATGATGCTGATGTTGATGGTACAGTGCCTCGCTTACAAAGACTAAGCTTAACTGATGATGAAGATAGCAAGGGGGGAACTGAGGATACAGTGACTATGGATCTCTTGGAACCATCGAGTGAAATTCCGAACGTGCTTTTTGAAGGAGAATCTATTTCGATGGACAATTTAGAAGAAGAGTCTACCATTACTGACTTACGCAGCGGCAATTTCGAAGACAATCCAATGAATGATGATATTATAACAGAGCAAACTTTGTCCATGAAAGAGCAACTTCCTGAATCTCAAGGAATGTTAGAAGTGACAACGGAATCGACGAGTTCGTACTTTCAACATTTGGTTACAGAACAGGCTGAAAGTGAATCTGTACATTTTGAACAAGCTGGAACTTCAGAAGCGTTTTCATCAGAAACTAAATCGCAAACATCAACTCGTCCTTCCTTAACCATTTATGAACCAGAAACTGGAGAGTGGGTAAAATATGTTGAGAAACCACAAGCAATTGATATAGATGACAATGTAGATCAAGGTGATTTGCAAACTGTTGGAGACTCGCCACTTAAGAAAGATTCCAGTTCATCTGGATATCCTTCTAGCGGAAATGAATCTTGTGTACCCAATGAAGTAACCATAGATTCGACAGCAGAACCTTCCAAAAAATTTAAATTGCCAAGCAAGAATTCTGATTCTGATGCAGATTCATCATCGCTAAAGATTCGTCGACGTAGAAGGCGACGTCTCAGTGAAGTGTATGCACGGGAAGAATCTAGATCTGATGGTTCCAAAAAGTATTCTATCTCGGATGGCGATGATCCCAAATCGGATGTTGGTGGCGATATTTCAACAATTGAAAATGCTGTCCAACAGATGTTACGAGTCAAAAAGCAAGCACTTCGAAGATCACCCCAAACAAGTCCTCAGCATTTGGCCAAAATTCAACCAAAATTCAAGGAAGCCTCTGGCAGTCCGGTGAAACGCAGTATCGACAAAACTGAAGATCAAGAAGAGAAAATCAAAAAGCAAGCGCTTCAAAGATCACCTGAAACAAGTCCTCAGCATTTGGCCAAAATTCAACCCATATTCAAGGAACCCTCTGGCAGTCCGGCGAAACGCAGTATCGACAAAATTCAAGATCAAGAAGAGACGAGGGCCAAGTTGCGCAAGCGTTCAAACAGTGAAGTTGTTTGTGAAGTTAAGAAAGAAGTTTCTGTACCTAAACGTTCAAGATCCTTAAGTTCAAACTTGCGAAGAAGCTGTCCAACCACTGCTACCGTATCTCCTTTAATTAAAGAAATCCGTGGAACATCTAAAAAAATGAAGAAAAGTTCAAGTAGAAAGCGATCAAAATAACGTCAAAATATCAAGACGTGATTAAACACGCTTAATGATATTTTAATTTGCTCATTAACTTTTAATTAACTGAAACGCATGAACGTTTAATTATTGGAGAAAGATTTTTTCGTAAGTAATTTTAATAAACATAGAACTTTGGGATAAGAACGCATGAAGGAAATTTAGACGAACAAACGAATTTTTACTAAACAAGTATTTTAACCCGCTAAGTAATTGAAGTGTTTGGGTTTTAACATGAAATTTGACGAACTATTGAAGTTTTATTGTTAATTCGTTGTATAATATTCATGTTCTATACAGACAATCTTCTCATTTTATCTTTTTAAAGCCACTGAAATAAATGTTGTATTAATTGTGGGAATTTTATATTGTGTTTAATTTTTTTATTCTTGTATATCAAACTCATTTTAACGGATTCTAAATTCAAAAACTTGGCTTAACATCTATTGCACAAAAACATACATTTCTTCAAGTTGATTTTCTTTTAGTATTCGTTTATTACAAGTGAAACTAGTTTCTTGGCTCTTCTTTATTGGCAATGTTATGGTTAGAAGTTAAACAAATTAGAATGCAGATATCAAGTCTAACTAGCAATAAATAACTCAAAGCACCATGAAATGATACTTTTATTATTTCTTTCTTGAGAAATACTACCGAAAATGAGGATAATTTTAAAATATCTATAGTACAGTTTTGTCAAAGGAATTATTAGAACTGAATCCTTTTATACATATACGTTACAATGAAAGAATATTTTCTGTTAAGAAAGTAAACACCATTCAATACACATTGGAATATACTAATTTACAATTAACAAAGACAATGCCACAAGAATTCAACTGCCACAGGAATGTACCAATGTTAAATATCTACAGACAATACATGAGGAAGCAATTGATAATCTTACAACAAATACAATACCCACTGACATTACACGAGTAAGTAATTAACAGCAATATTACAAAAACAACAAATTCAATATCAACTGATAATTTAAGAAGTGCCCTTTAAAAAAAAATGCTGGGAAATTAAATTTATCTTTGCTTTGAGCTATCAAGATTAAAATTATGTAGTAACAGAAAATTAAGTACTTTTGTTATAGTATATATTGTAGAAATATTAATCTATGTGAAACTCCTTGATTTAATGCATAAAGCAAATGCTTTTAAAAATCTATATTTGAATTTTAAAATTTTTCTTTCAAAGTTCTTGAAATCTTACATTTTTTTTCAAGCAATAAAATCTCGAATTTTGCAAATTCTTATAAGAGTTAATTAAGGTAATTTGAATCTTATAAGAATTCGCTTGAAGCGAGATTTAGTGCAAGAGAAAAAAAAATGAGTATTAATTTCGTAATGAGTAATAAAAATAGTGAGTATTAATTTCGAACTAGAAGGAGGAATAGTGTTCCTCAAAAGATGTTTGCAAATTGGTAATCAACACAACTTTTCAGCGCTAAAAAAAATTGTTAGTTTAATTTTTTTCACTGATTCGAATCCTTTAGGTCAGAATTTTGAAGTATTGCAATATATATTTTATTTTATTTTATTAAATCATACTAAATTATTCGTGATTTAAAATAGTTTTTTTTTCAGAAAATTTTACATGTGTTTTAAAAAAATTAGAGAGAAATTGTAAATTTCAACCCAATTCTCCCCAGATTTTTATTACGTATACATTTTTTATAATATATGAATAACAAAGTCCTATAATTTTTTTTTCTCATATTTGTCATTGTATTGGTATCGATTACTTATTTTAAATTTAACATGATGCATTACGCATGCTAAATTCGCCATTTCCTTTATATTCTAATGCGAAATAGTTTTTCTGTGTAATAAAGGTTTTTATGACTTCAGGAAACAGTCAAGGTAACAAAAAAAATTGATGAGCAAATAATTTTTTTAATGAATCCTCTTACAAAAGATCAAATATATATTCGAAAATATTGTCAATCTTACTAGATGATTATCAAAATTAGAAAACTCCCATTAAAACAAGTAATATAAAAAAAAAAAATGTAAGTCAATTCCTACTTTTTTCCCACTATATTGCAGAAAGTCCTTTATAAATAATTTTCCTTCATTTTTTAAAATTTACCTGGAGCCACCTATTGGTAGATATATGCAACTTAAATCTAAAAAAAAAAAAAAACTAAAATTAATTAATTGAATTGAATTACTGAATTAATATTTGAAAAACTGTATTAACATCCAGTGTCATCCAAGTTAAAAAAAAAATGTCTTTGAACTTGAGTGGATGAATAAAAAGTATTTTATGAACGATTGAAAATTTGAACAAGATATATATAGGGAGAGTATGAGCTAATAGAAGGAATTGAAAAAGATGCACTGGAACCAAGCTATTTTTTAATTGGATTAATTATAAGAACAAATTTAAAAAAAATATTTTTTTTTTTTCGAATTCTTTGAAGATATCTAATTTGAACTTCTTCCTCTGAACTCTTAAAAACCAATTTTCAGAATGATTGGATCAATAGCTGATTTTTATGGCAAAAATTAGGGAGATCAAATTTCAAAGATAACTTTGAAAGTAGAGCATTCGCCTCTAGAACGCCAGATATGTAGCATCTTCTGCGTCACCTAAAGTGAACCATGGAGACCACTTACAATGTATTCGCATTTTGTTACCATAATTTTAAATGAATACTGTCAGGGAAGGCATCTGGGAAGTTCGCACTCCACCCCCTCTTACTGGAGTAGAGTAGAGTAGAGGCTTGTGTATAATTGGAGTGCTTAGGGTTTTCCCTGTACCTCCGTGTAATTTTTAAATCATAATTGAATTATTTACCAAAATTCTAAAACTTTAAATGGAAGAATATTAACAAAGAGCCCATGCTCTGTTTAAAAAGAGAAATTACTGTTAGTATTTAAACTATTACAAAATTTAAGAATAATATTTAAGTGTATATGTTTTAAAAAATTTTTAAAAATATGTGAATGAATTTTAATTTATAAGCCAATACAGTACCATTTCCCTAACAAAAGAAGAAAGGAAAGAGAGGGCAGAGTCTACATCACAAAAACAAACAGAGGCGGTTGCTGTGCAGGTATCATTGGTAAGTGCCTTTCCCGTGGTTGGCGGACGAAAATTTTGAGCGAGCGATTTCATTGGTTGAAAAATTTGGGCGAGTAAAAATACCCACTCGGGAAGAAAATTTTGACTTTGCGGATTTTTATCCTGGATCGATGTGTATGCGTTTCGAGACCGGAAACGAGTGGAAATCCTGTGTAAAAATTGGATCTTGGGCGCTTTCTTGAATACGTAGAATTATGGTTATAGTTCGGAAGATTTAACAAGAGCGGATTTTTAGTACTAGGAATTTTGATTAGAAAATTTTCGGAAATCTTTTTAGCGTAATTAAGTAGCGGTTCTAAATTAAGTTCATTATGAATCAGTTGTCTATTGTAGTGGAGCGGTGCGTTTGTAATGGTTAGAAGCATTTGGTTTTGGAAGGCCTGAAATTTTTTAAGTAAATTTATTGCAGTGTTTATCCAAACAGGAGTTGCGTACAGTAAAATTGGCCTGATTAATGAAACATAGATGGTGAGTTTACCTCCGATCGAAAGTTTACTTTTTCTATTTATGAGAGGAGTTATAACGCGTTTAGCTTTTATAGCTTTCCCCATGGTATAATTTAAGCCCTCTTACTGGAGGGGACATGAATGTCTGTTAGTGATTCTGAATTTACGTTAAACTGTAGGTCCCGGTCTAATTAGCCTAAAGTGAGCACAAAATGACCGTAGAGCGGCAAACCAAACAACATCCCTCTTTAATTAAACCCAATGGGAAAATTTTCCGTATAGATTTACTTATTATTTATTGACGTATAAATTTATCATGGGAGAGACCACAATCTTTAAATTCGGAAACCCAGTCTACCTTACAGCTATCTAGTTCAAGAGTAGTCAGCAAAACAATTTTAAATTAGATATATTTTTATTTTTAACTTATTCCTATTACAGCTCTATGATTCGTAATAAGTAGGGATTGCAATACCGGGATACCGAATACCGGTATTTTGAGACATTTGTACAATTTTGTAATATCGGTATTCTCAAGTTTAAATACCGTTTTTTCGGTATTTACTAGAAATTTAGAATTCTTATCTGTGAAATTCTTATTCTTATCTGTGAATTCTTATTCAGAATTCTTGTCTGAAAACTTGAAATTCTTATCTGTGAAAACAAGGTTGTAGTTGTGAAGAAAGTGTGTAATATTTCGATAATTTTTTAATTTGGTGAGTTTGTAATTCATATTGTATTTGCATATCATACTTTAGAGTTAAACATATTTTTCGGATTTTTATATATATATACTCATAAATAATACCCCATAATAATGCATAAGAATAACTTTAAAGAGCAACAAAACCAGTTGATAATACTTCGGTTTGGTTTCATTATTTATATGATGAAAAGAATATGGTGGCACAATGTAAAAAAATTTTCAAGAGTTATTAAAGTGAACGGATGAAGTACAAGCGGACACCATACACATTTAAAAACGAAACATGATACAGATTAAAAAATCTAACTGCGATGATGAAGATACAAACTCAAGCACAGTTTCTAAGACCATGCCATCAGGGATTTTAGATTATTTTGAAAAAAAAAAAAAAAA
>BPLQ01013760.1:175317-189703 GCA_021605075.1 Caerostris darwini
AAAAAAAAAAAAAAAAGATAATTTATATCAAATTATAAATAAAATGACAGCTTTAGACGACTTGCCATTTCGAGTGTTTTTTGTGATATTTACATTCTCTAATAAAACTGGCAAATAATAAAAAAAAACCTGTATTTTCTTTCTTTTTCTAAAATTTCTACTACCGGTATTAAAACCGGTATTAAGATCTAAAAAATACCGAATACCGGTTTTGAACTTTTGGTCCGATATTGCACTCCCTAATAATAAGCATTTAAAATATTTTTTATTTAGTGTTGCTATTTATTCCTTATTTATTATTTTTTTTTTCATATTTATATTTAATGCATTTGTATTCTATGCTAGCTAGGAATCCTCCGCTTACACCGCCCTCATCAAACGGCGAATTATATGGGAATCATTATAATAAATACTGAAAAAAAAATGTAAGTAATACTTTCTTTCAAATTAAAACTACTTGCATACAGATTTTCTCCAAATTTAGTTACTTTTATTTTAATTGCATACTTCCAGAGCTACTTGATTCAAAAAAATTCTAAAGAAATGTCACTACGTGAAATTGTAAAATAGTAGAAAAATCAATATCTCAGAAATCAGTATAACAACCTATTTTCGTTTATCAGCTCAACTGTGTATAACAAACAGGAACTGATATGATATTTCCACATATAGAATGTAAGGTTGAACAGTGTGGTTAATGAATTATCTCCTTATATCAGAATCGCCCTCATTAAAAAAAATATAATGAAATCATTGTGGAATTGTAGAAAAAAATCAAAAATATAGGAAACGCCGTTTTCTTTCATAAAATATACTTAGAGCTACTGCATTATATAAGTGACGAATTATTCAGGATTTATTGAAAGAAAATGCGATTTAATTTTTTTTACAGAAAAAAAGTATCTTATATTAATTGAATAGCTGTAGCTTTGATGAAGCATTATCAAGTGGACAGTGAGTGCTAGGCAATAATTCGCTGAAGAATTGTTCGCAGTCATACACGCTTTCGGAGCACATAGGAATAGGGGTATTTGCTCTAAAAACATGAACAAACTTTGGTAATTATAAACATACGAGAATTCGTATGTTTATAATTACCAACTTTTGTAACATACGAAAATTCGTATGTTTATAATTACCAACTTTTGACCATATTTTTTAGGTAAAATACGCCTATTCGTATGTGCACCGAAAGCGTGTAAGACTGCCGGCAATTCTTCAGCGAATTATTGCCTGACACTCACTGTCCATTTGACAATACTTCAGCAAAGCTACTGCTATTAGATATTTCCCTTTTGATAAAATAAAATTTAAATCATATTTTCTTTCAATAGTTCAAAAGTTTTTAATTATGAACATACGAATTCTCGTATGCTTATAATTACAGACTATCTGCTAAAGTTGAGACCATGAGTGACCATAAAAAAGGGGTTTTTTTTTATCTGATTCACTTAGCACGGCATGGTCATCATCCAAGCGATTTGCTGAATTCATGTACGAACTTGTCAGTAAAAGTAAAATAGAACAACATTTTTTTAGGTTACTTTTTAGTATTTTTTTTAGTCAATTGATTGTTTTTGAAATGAATACCCCTGACCAATATATATAATATTATTAGAACTACTTTGTATATAATTGCAGTAATTTATTTATAACTATATGATTTTGAAACTTAGAAAAAAAAATTTCTCCAAAAAATATGAGTTTATTAGTTAATGTTCATAATATTGATTAGTCAATTAATTCATTAACAACAGTAATAGTAATAAATCAATATAATAAATAAAACTAATAATAGATAATAATAAATGAATAATAAAATTAATAAATAATAATAAATAAATTATAAAAAATAAATAATTAAATAATAAATAATAATTCAAAATAATAAATAATAAATAATAATTCAAAATAATAAATAATAAATAATAATTCAAAATAATAAATAATAAATACCTCAAAATAATAAATACTTCAAAATAATAAAGTAACAATAATAATTCATTCATTAATTAATTCATTAGTAAATGAGTTCATTAGTTAATGTTCTGGTCTTTTGCCGTTTATGCTTTTTCTTTAATATGTTAATTTCATACATTTACTTACTAAAAATTTTAATTTTAGGTTCCAAAAAGTGCGAATCACTTTTATCTTGGGTGTAATTACATGAATAGTGTGTAAATTCATTTTATTTTTTCTGATAGTTTTTTTCTAATAAAATAACTTAATTTTTTTTTTTTATTATTTCAATAATGTTTAGACAAATTTACTATTTTCGAGTTTAATATATTTAAATCTTTTCTGTCTCACTTTTTTTAATTAATATTATATTCAGTTACAGAAAGAATTCATTCATTATTAGTTTAAACTATTTAAGTATCATTATATTTCTATTTCAAAAAAGGGTTTACATAATTATATAACAATGGAGTAATTTATTTTAAACAAACGAGCACGTTTGATTGAATTATTATTTTATTTACACGACTCATACATAAAATATATTTCTTCATTACATATCTGACTCTTGTCTGTCAAATGCAAAACAATTATTTATTCGCCATTCAACGAGAATATCTTTTGCCTCATCATAATGGTGCATTTTTAAGGTTACATACTTCCCATTCGATGGGCTTGAATATTTTCATGGGATATTTCAAAAATTCTAAAGGCCTTGGATCTTCAGATTCTGTTTTTTTTTTAAATCAGTAGAAGAACTGTAACGTCTCGGCCTATACTAGACCTATAACGAGGTCTAGCTTCAAGAAGAGGACTAATTTCAGGTTCATGGAAATACTTAATTTTTTATTTACGAACATTATATATACAGAACTCCATTTACAAGAGAAAAAAAATGAAAATTAAAGATCATTTGATTCATAAGTGCAGTTCACTCCAAGGTCACAGATTTTCAGAGTTCTGGAATTTGCGACGAATCTAATGCATCCAGTCTGCGGCAGACCTTAATTATCACACTGTGTTATACACAGCACCACAAGGGGCTCACTTTGTAAACAGGCGGAATCTACGGCCTGTTCAGTCACTTCAGAGAAAAAAAAACTTCTTTTAGACTCGTCGCAGAACTCTCTTTTCTTCTCCAAAAACCTACTTTAAGAAATCCCGGATTCAGATTCCCTCATTTATCATTGAATTCGACACTTCCTCGCCAACGGTCTTTCACCAGTCACGATGCAACAACTCATGGTGTAGTCCAGGGATGGGCTAACTTTTTCGGTCGCGGGCCAAAAATCGAAAAAAAAAAAAAGTTTGGCGGGCCAAGACAAATTTCTCTAAAATTTTAAAAATACTATACAATTATTACAAATTAAATATGTTAATGAGATGAATGAAATTGCGATTTTATTTTTAAAAGTTCCTTATATTGAGGTTCAAAGTGAGATGTACTGAGGCTAAATGCTCATCTGCCAGTCTACTTCTGAAATAAATCTTTCTAAGGTTCATAGTTGAAATCACTTGTTCATATATATAAGATGAAGCAAATATAGCGCTGATTTTATAGGCGGGAGATATTAAATTTGTAAAACTTACTTTCAATAAAGATTTGTAAAACTCTAACTTTGGCATATATAGATCATTCCTTTGAAAACAAAAGAATAGATATAAAATAATAGATATAAAATATATAAATATATATTTCTTTTCATTTGCCTCAGACCGGCAAATAGAATTCTATCCGCGGGCCGGATAGAACCTTCCGGGTGGCCGTAGTTTGCCCATCCCTGGTGTAGTCCATGTCTCATCTGTAATGGTTTGGACCTCTGAAGATCGAACACTTAATCGCTAATTTTATGAAAGTCTTATTATTCATAACACTGATTATCTGCTATTAGATTTGAGTGGCAGGTTATTCTCATTAGTGCAAAACACTAATTGCATGTACTATAACTCTCCACAACACTACTTATCTGCTGTGAAATTTGAGTGATACGTTGTTATTTTTACTTCTTTGTTCCTCTTTGCTGGGAACGAAAGGACCTGAATGGCCGAGTGGCTAGCGCTCTGGCGCTGGGTATCACAGGTTTCGGGTTCGTGTCCCGGCGGTGCCATGGATGTTTGTAGTGGTTCGGAATCCACTTTAAACTGTAAGTCTGGTCTGTTTAGCCTAAAGTGTGCACAAGATGACCGTAGGGCTACAAACCAAACCAAACCAAACCTGACAACGAAATGTTACATATCTTCTCGTGGGAAAAATGTTACCGTACTCTGGCAACTGGCGTACCGAATACGGAGTACCAACAGGGGGAAATACCCCTTAAACTTCCTCATCTTAATTCATAAATAGGCTTATAATTATAGTTGGCTGCTTAAATAATGTTAGTAAAAATACAAGATAAAGTTTCAAAAATTCAGTTAAAGTGGTACTCAAAAAAATTAAAAAATACTAAATATAAATAAAAGTAAAATGCAAAAGAAAAAAATTTAAAGTTAAGTTTAAATTCGGTACAATTAGGGACCAGTTGTCGATGCAACAAAACTATTGTAAAAAGTAAATAGATGCTCAGAATAATGTAAACAAAACAACACTGAAAGGGCTATGCTGATGAATGAAGTGGTATATGGGGATGTGCAGCAACAAGGACTATAATCCCCTAATCACTATATATATGAACAGTTTGTTTTCCTTATTTTTAATATGTCACTCTCCACAACGCTCTACGATCGTGTTAGACCGGGACCTACGGTTTAAAGTGGATTCCGAACCACTACAAACATCCATGGCACCGCCGGGACTCGAACCCGAAACCTGCGGTACCGAGCGCCAGAGCACTATCCACTCAGCCATTCAGGCCCCGAAAGGGTAATGCTGAACGGTGGGAGCCATGATGAATGATCTGAAAAGCAAATTGTTATTTCCACACAAAAATAAAAAGGCCGGAATCAAAACCGATATTTTTAGTTATTTTCTTTTTCATATTTTTTTCTTTTTTTTATTTTAATCCATCCTTTTATTTTCCTAACAAAAAAAGGGGTAAAAAAGCGTAAAATAAAAAAACTAACTATTCACTAGTCGTTATAAGAAAATTATGGTGCGCAACGTAGCCAAATATAAAAATAGTGAATTGGGTCTAGTATCAGATTCGAACAGTCAACCTTTCGGTCGGAAATCCGTTTCTTTAACTCTGCGCCAATTCGTCTTGTTTAACAATGAGCCGCAATCTTTTAAAGCCAAAAAACTCTTTAGATACATAGTCAGTTAACTGGTCTCAGTGGACGTTTTATAGTAGTGTGAAGTTCCAAAGACTGCATTTAGAATTAATCTTTCCAAATTCATCTGGAGCAGTTGTATTCAAGACACATTCAGGTGATGGAACACAGGTTGGAATTGGGCATAGATGCTGAAAAAAGAAAATAATTATTATACATCATATATGTACTAATATTTATATAATATATATAATATATATATATATATATATAGAGAGAGAGAGAGAGAGATTTATATAAAAACCATACACTTGTTCTTCTTGTAGATAACAACAGCACCAACTAAATGGGAGAAAATTCCATCAGTACTTGAAAGGAGACTGCAGTTTGCTCATTGTATTGGAGCCATGAATAGCAAGCATGTTGAAATACAATGCCCCAAAAAAGTGTCAAATAATTTTTTAATTACAAATGCTTTTTTATCATTAGTTGATCCAAGTTATAATTTGTTGTATGTTAACTTTGGCTACTATTGAAGAATTTCTGATGGTGGGGCCTTTAAGCATACATCACAGAGCCAAAGGCTTAATAATACAGTCAGCCTACCGTCAGAAGAAAAAAAAACGTATGCAAATAAGGCAAAATATAAAAAAGTTAAATACTTTTCAATTATGGAAAAAAAAATTTTACATACGAAACGTATAACATTTTATTAAACGTTCAGTAAATATTAGTAACTTAATTTTTGGTAATAGTTTTTTTTAATCAGATGAAATGAGTCCTCGTAGACAGATAAAATAGATCCATATAAACAAATGAAAGCAATTCACATAGACAGATGAAATGAATACTCACCTCTTGAGTGAATCTTCTTGATCTTGAAATGAATCCTCACTCTACACTTTGAAAACCATCGCCTATTTTGTTCCAAGTACCTGTGATATTTGAGTGGGTGTGGTAACAAAAGGGACTCATCCCAGGTAATGTTAAAAATGTCACATGTTTGCCTGTAAATTGTATATTTCTGGATTTTAATTAAATTGTCCCGTTTTTAGATCCCATGGCAAGCAAACTAGATCAGTATAGAAGAATATAGCATGAATACAAAAAAGCGAATCAAATGCAAGAAAAAAAACAATGATGAACGCACAGTAAATAAATGTGAAGGAAATTGAATATAATGATTTCATACTGGTTGAAAAAAATGTCTTACAGACGTTCTGCAGAGAACTACGGCCTATTTTGTCCCATTTTATGGCAACAATCAGATGAAATGAGTCCTCCTAGACCAGAGATGGGCAAACTTTTTCGGTTGCGGGCCAAATATCGAAAAAAAAAAGTTTGTTGGGCCAAGATAAGTTTTTCTAAAATTTTAAAAACAATATACAAGTATTACAATTTAAACAGGTTAATGAAATGAATGGAATTGAGATTTCATTTTTAAAAGTTAGTTATATTGAGGTTTGAAGTGAGATGTACTGAGGCTAAATGCTCATCTGCCAGTCTACTTCTGAAATAACTCTTTCTAAGGTTCATAATTGAAAACATTTGTTCACATATATAAGATGGAGCAAACATAGAACCGATTTTCTGGGCGTGAGATATTAAATTTGGGAAAATTACTTTCGATAATGAATTGTAAAAGTTTAACTTTGGCATATTTAGAAATAATTGTTTGAGATGAGTGTTAGATTGCAACTCAATTAATTCAACCTGCAAATCTGACCTCGCTGCTTCACAATTTACGTTGAAAGGCACGGTAAAAATATCCAATTCTGTTTCAATGGCACTGAAATCTGGTTCGAACTCAAAATGCAGTTCTTTCAAGCGATCTTCATAAAATAATATTTAATCAAAGTAGAAAAGGAGATAGATATATATTTCTTTTAATTTGACTCGGACCAGCAAATTAAAATTCTGTCCGCGGGCCGGATTGAATCTTCCAGAGGGTCGAGTTGGTCCATTCCTGACTTAGACAGTTGCCTTTGATGCATTTAGGCAAGCGCTGCACTGACGTTACTCATTTAACACTACCCAGGAAAGGCATCTTGCTTGAAGATAAGATACAGACGGAGTAACAATACTCCTTCAATGCTCTACGATCATGTTAGAGTGGGACCGGATTTAAAGTGGATTCCGAACCATTACAAACATTTAAAACTTCCCTAAACTTTATAAAGACTGTCTATTTAGGCGTGATAATGACTTTATAATTGACATCTACTTGATTTAGATACAATTCTCGTTTTTCAAAAAATATTGGTCGACACCGTCTTTTTTATCTTGTATTTTAAGATGATTTCTTATCTGACAACCTGTTCAATTGCTGTCCCTCGCCCCTATACAAGACATTACAGGAAATCACAAAAGGATTCACTAGAAATTTGCAAGAATTTTCCAGAAGTTCTATGGTATTCCAAAACGTTATCTTTTGTTAGAATTAACAAAAGATTAAGCAAAGCATGTTACTACTTTCCAAGAAAAAACATATCATTAACATATTGCTAAATTTAGGCCGCACAAATAAGTGTCAAGCAGTATTGTTAATGATTGTATGGTGTTGTGTTATTGTTAGTGAAAGAATGACCAATGAGAGCCGTATTGAAGATATTTGAGAAGTTCCTATTGGTTGTAGAATTGACGAGTAGCAAACTACGTCATGCTACAAATTAATATATTTGGACATTGGACATTTTAGTTTATCAGAAGTGAAGTTTATCGATCTTTTGAGCTGCTATATTGCTTATAAGTTTTTAACCTGTATTGTAGAATTGACGAGTAGTAAATTACGTCATCTTAAAAATTAATATATTTGGACAATGGATATTTTAGTTTATCAGAAGAGAAGTTTATCGATCTTTTGAGCTGATACATTGTTTATAAGTTTTTAACCTGTATTGACAGAGGCTGAGCAAAGGTCTTCAAAACGTAAGTTTAACAGCTTGAATGACACTACTCATGGTACTTGCTACGTTAAAGAAAGGTGGGTTAAGATGTAATTGGTTTTATTCAAAGATTATGCAATTTTACGATGACCACGTAAATGATGACGGTTGGCAGAGGGAGGAAGACAGAGAAGACGACCAAGTGGCTCCCGGTAGACAGAGAGAATCCCCTTTGGAAGACAGAGGAGATGACCAGATTGAGCCTTGTTGGCAGATTGAATTACGTGTGGAATACAGAAGATTATCGGGTTGTGCCTTGTTGTTCTGTAAGATTTGAAACAAATATTCAATGCCTACCCAAATTACGACATTCCAGAAATGGAGAAACGTCCAACAGCTCTGCTTCCGATTGCCGAGTAGTGCCCTGTTGGAACGAGAAGACCACAGGAGAAACATGTGATGATCAAGTTGGGCCCGGCATTGAAATAAAATCTACAGGAAAGCATTTTACTTCCAAAGATCCACTGGTTGTCGATAAAAAGAACACTGTAAAGAGGAAAAGTAGATTGTAAAACAGGATTCGCTGCCAGTAACGTCAGAAAAAGTCAGTGTTGATGAAGGCGATAACGATCATGTGGTTATCAGTATTTTAAAAAGACTTGCATGTACCACGCATTTTAAAAGATGCAAAGCCAAATAACATTCCTTAAAATAAAAGAACATTTTCAGAACGTTTCATAAAATAAAAGAAGAAAATTCTTCAAAAGATATTTTCTGCGACCAAGAACAAACATGAATTTTTTTTTAACTGGAAGAAATATACATTTTTGTACCAACTAATAAAAAAAAGTTGAAATTATCACGTGGCTAAAATTTTTATTTCTTAATTTCTAAAAATTTTGATGCTCTAAATTTTCTTAAAATATTTATTTGTTTCTTCAATGTATTAACGCCAGCGCAAAATTATTTTTCTGGAAATTTTACTTGTCGATCATGTGTGTTAATTTTCGATTATGTATTTTTGTTATTTAATACATGCGAATAAAATTTTATTTAGAAGAAAGTTTGCTATTGTGACTGTTAATTATCTTGGTAGTTATAATAACAATCACTTAATATTTAAATGTCTATCTGTTAATCCGAATCTTATAAAAATATTTTTCATTGTTCTTTTATTATTCTTATTACATGTAGATGAAACTTTATACAGGAGAAGAAATTTAGTCGGGTGTTAGTTCGTTAAACATACTGAATCTTATAAAAATATTTTTCAATATTTTTTTATTATTTTTAATATATGCGGATGAAGCATTATTCATGAGAAAAATTTTGCTATTGTGACTGGTCATTAAGAATACCGATTCTTATAAAAATATTTTTCATTGTTCTTTTATTATTCTTAATACACGTGGATCAAACCTTATTAATAAGTTGAAATTTTGCTATTGTGTCTGTTAATTAATAAACCACTTGAAAAAAGCCACACTGAACCTTATAAAAATATTTGTCCTTTATTATTCTTAATACATGTGGATGAAACTATTCATGAGAAGAAATTTTGCTATTATTACTTTTCATTAAACACAATGAATCTTATAAAAATACTTTTCATTATTCTTTTATGCTGCGTTTTAAAGATTGTGTATTATGTGCACTAATTTTGTTTGATACTATGCATAGTTGAAAACCTCGGGAAATGAGACAAGTCGTTCTTCGCTGCCCAACAAACAGATTAATTTTTAGTTTAAAAGCCTTGAAATGGGCCCAGATATCGTAGATAAATTGATTTTTCCCTTGCATCTTGACATTCAAGTTGCTCATATGACACAGAAGATATGTGAAAAATGCAAAATCCGTTCTGTATCATTTCGCACTCCGCAAAATACTATTTATCATGGAAGAACGACACAATATCGTCTTTCAACTTCCAAACCCTCTCGAAAACACATCCGGCACTAAACCACCTTACTTTCGTGTAATACAGTACATCAGAGTATTCAGATTGGTCGGACTGAAGAAAATCTCGAAATTGCCTGTGAGTAAGCCCAGGAGATCGAAAAGTATTTACAAGCTTCACGACTGCATCAAGCACGGTTTCATATTCAATGCAGATTTACACAGAGCATCTTGATGCATAACACAATGTAGAAAAACAACATTGTTCCCAAGTTAGTTTTTATTAAAGAGTCAAAGAAATCCCGATTTTTTTTCCTGTCATATTTGGTGCTCCATCGGTCATAATATTACATGTATTTGTTATAGGCACTTTCAAAGTTAAAAGTCCTTCCTGAAATTCACGAAAAATATCACATCCCGTTGTAGTTCCCTTTAAAGAAAGCATGCACGCCAGTTCCTCGGTAATTTCAAAGTTCCCTCCGCGGACGGGATAGAGCCTTCCGGCGGGCCGGAATTGGCCCGCGGGCCTTAGTTTGCCCATCCCAGTCCTAAACAGATTAAATGAGTCCTCATAGACAGTGAAATGAGGTGAAACTTTGGTTAAGATATTGGAAGGAATTCAAAATGAAATTGACCTGCAAAAAGACCAGGAAAGAGATTTTCAATTAGTTGAATATTAATGGGTTGATTGGATTCCGATAACTCAACTTAAGCTAGATATAAACACAATGAATTTGTAAGTGACAAATGTTTCTAAATTGGGCTTAAGAATAAGGGCGTGAGTTCCTATAAGGAGTATGGTTTGGTTTGGTTTGGTTTGTCGCTCTACGGTCATCTTATGCACTCTTTTGGGCTAAACAGACCGGGACCTACAGTTTAACGTGGAATCCGAACCACTCACAAACATCCGTGCCACCGCCAGGATTCGAACCTGAAGCCTGGGATACCAACGACCAGAGCCACTTAGCCATCAGGCCGCTACAAGGAGTATGAGTAAGAGAATTTATTCCAAATCGCAGATACATATTAGAGATCCCAATTTTACATGATGCAAGCTTTTTATGTGCTGCAAGCCTATATATAAGTGGGGCACCATCTTTTTTTAAATGTCTATCATACAAATAAATAACTGTTAAATCTTATGATTTTTTTAGCGACAGCACATTAATATGTATCCAGAATGTTCATACGAGTATAAAAGAGATTTAGAGGTGTTATAATGTTTCTTCAAAAAATTGTAAATAGATGCAAATTTCTTACAAATTTGTTTTACCTAAAAAAATTAATAACTCTAAAATAACTACGAACGACAAATATTTATTTCCGCATAAAATATAAAATGTTTATTTTCCTCTCTTACACTTCATTTAACCTCATGTTACATTTAAATGTATCACGAACAAGAAATATAAAAAAAAGTCAATTCCTACTATTTTTCACTCTATTGCAGAAAGTCCTTTATAAATAATTTTCATTCATTTTTTAAAGTTTATTTGGCGCCATCTATTGGTCGATATATGCAACTTAAATCTAAAAAAAACTAAAATTAATTAATTAAATTTAATTACTGAATTAATATTTGAAAAACATTGTATTAACATCAAGTGTCATCCACTACAAGTTTAAAAAAATATATTTGAACTTTAGTGGATGAATAAAAAGTGTTTTATTAACTATTAAAAATTTGAACAAGATATATATATAGGGAGCGTGTGAACTAATAGTAGGAAAAAAACCAGTTCGGATCGTGATAGAGAATGTTGCCTTCCGGAAGGTCTTTTAAGGGCAGCTGAAAAATAGTACTTACATGTAGTAAGGGATAAATTCCTGTAATGCAATATCAGGTAGTCTGGCTGCCACAATGATAGCAGACCCTTTATTGCTGACAATAGGGACTGCAAATCTATTGTATTCGAATCTGAATCCCTTTCAAGCTAGTTCCACAATTTACTACTGTGCCACGAGTGGGGCATATTCAGAGGTTGAAAAGAGTAAATAGAGCGTTTTAGAAATGCAAGTAAGTTTTAATTTATAAAATGATAACCCTGCATCTTTCAAGTAGGATATCAATTAAACTACGTCAAAAATATCTAAATCAAGAAAAGCATTAATTTTGTCAAAATAAGAAATGATATAAAAAAGTTAGGTACTCCATGTAAATTATTCTAAAAAGCTTAAGAAAGATTGCATCATTTCTATTATGTAATAACTATTCATATAAATATGAACAAATATGATCTGAAATTTAACTAAACAGACATTTGTTTTCGTGCGTTATTGAAACTCATATCACTTCACTTAGAACTGGTTACTATTTACTGTGACGTTTTGTTATACACTGATTAAAAATTTATCAACATAACAGAAATATTTGCAGGAAAGGACCTGATATCGATTCTAAAAAAACAATAATTAGTATTTATGAATTAATAATAATAAAATTACATTTTTTAATGAAATATTAATAAATTTATTTCAAATTATTAAGACTCTATTGGTAGCGGATGTAAAAAGTAGTAACAAGGCAGTCTGAATAAATATAAAAGCGCATGCACTCAATTCAATTCTGAAATCAAAGATTTGGAATCTGGGTAGCTTTTGGTTTCGTGATAGCATATCAATAGAATGGATGACGACGTTGATTCTGGGGCAGAAAATAATCCACAACATCATAATCGAAGTTCTTCCTCTTCTAATGAATGCTCAGAAGAAGTTAACAAAGATTCTAATGGACTTGGTGATGATGGATCATCACATGTTGATTCAGGTTCACGTAATAAAGCATCAGAAAGAAACGTCCAGTCGTCTAGTACAATATCGGGAAGCAAAAATACTGTGAAAGCATCTGATGCCACAAGCACTCCCGCCTATTTAGATCACCCTGCTGGTGGCTATATTAAAACGTGTTCAATCGGTATTCAAACAGACTTCATGTCAGATACGTCTTCAGTCGAGACTCAAACAGAGATTCGGGGAAAGTTGGTCAAGACATCTAAAGCAACGATTCAAGAAGAATATTTTAATTACGCCCCTCACGGTCCAGATGATCCAGTTCCAGGAACATCTAAAGATTGTCGTTCCGAACTAGAAGGTTCATCCTTTTCTGAAGACCTGCCTAAATTGCCATCTACTTTGTCCTGCTATCCAGATGCTTCGGATAATACTGATGCATCTAGTGGCATTGAAAAGAAGCGAAAAAGAACGAAGAAAAGATCTATATATTATTCGGAATGTGAAATTGAACCCGTTGAAGACGCCGAAAATAAAAAGCCTAAAACTATTGGATCAAATTTCAGCACATTTATTCCTGTAAAAATGCAATCTTCAATGGAAGAAGATACTTCTACAACTGAAGATATGAGAATCACGCCCTTTGAAGATGGTGAAGAAAATAGACCCGTTCCACAACTTCCAAATCTGAATATTGCAGGAAGAGATGACATTAGCAGACGTTCAGGGCGTGATAATCCGATAGTACCACAGCTGAAAGATAACGAAGAAGAAGATGAAGCTTATCCACAATCTCCGAACAGTGACAATGAAGAAACAAATAGTGTTCCAGAACAAGAGAACACTGAAAACCTTGTAGAAGAAATTGCAACGAGCAAATCTGTATCTGAAGACAAAAATGAAGATTCCATATCTGATGGCGAAAAGAAATCACCTCGGGTAACTCCATTGAAAATTCCGAAGAGTGATCCGAATCTTGAAAAGATTAAGCAAGCTGAGAAGCTATCTCCGCCAAGGATATTGAGCCCCATTGTAGAAAAACCAGAAGTTGATACTGATGTTCCCGAGACTCTTAAAGAGGACATTTCGAATATTGAACAATCACCTGAACAAAAAAAGCTTAGTCCCATACAAGAAGAATCTGAAAGTGATATAGAATCTACTGAGAATAAAGAAAATTCGTTTACGGATATACATTCAGAATCGGCTACATTTGAAGCAAAAT
Organism: Caerostris darwini; assembly: GCA_021605075.1. Lineage (NCBI taxonomy): Eukaryota > Metazoa > Arthropoda > Arachnida > Araneae > Araneidae > Caerostris > Caerostris darwini. Next base: position 189,220 of record BPLQ01013760.1, read on the forward strand.
CCTGCCCAATATCTGAAGAATCAATTGTGGATAAGGCAAAGGAGGATAAGGCTTCTACAAAACATTTAAAGTCGTCTACAATAGAAAATAATTCTTGCGCTGTGCATGAAGAATCTGAAACCAATGTAAAAGATGCAGATATTGAAAACAAGAATAATGCTGAAAACGATGGCAATGCATTTGCAAGCAATGTTCAACAAAAAAGGAAATTGGGTGTGAAAGACGAATTATCAGAAGAAGTCAGCAAGAAATGCAAAATTGAAGATGAAAGTGATAATGATGCACCAACGTCAGAAAACTAGACAAATTAATATTATAAGGACTGTAAAATTTCAATCTTCCAAAAATAAAAAAGCTATATTCTAAATAATTTGTAAATGCAATATTTCTTGGAAATATTTAACATGTAAAAATAATGTAGGTAGTTTATGCCTGTGACTTTTTAAATTCTACTGAATATTTTTATAACTAAATATTTAATACG
>BPLQ01013760.1:200403-222164 GCA_021605075.1 Caerostris darwini
GGCCGTGCAATGCACGTTCCCCGGCCGGGACCTCGGGGAGGTAAGGCACCAAGTTAATAACAGTAAGAAAGATTTAAACAAATAAACGCTTTGACAGGAGATAGACTCTAGGCCATTGTCTCCTGTCAATAAAATTTGAAAATCACTGTTATATTTATCTTGGCCCCCGATATCTTGGCCCCGATATAATTCGATCTTTTCTCGATAGAGAAAAGATCGAATTTAACATTAATACATATATCACACACAAACATATATATATATAGATATATATATAACAGCATTAAAATCTTGACGTAAAATCGTTTTTTATTTTTCTTTATATCTCCTTTTCCATAAAGTAGTACCCAACGAAGTTGCTATGTAAAATAACTTTAAAATGAAAAATAATCTAAAAAATAAATTACAATATGTTAAGATTTCGATGGTTCTAGAATCATAATATGATTTAAAGCAGCAACTTTCAGAAATGTTGACTTAAAAATATTCTTTGAGATTTATGCTCGCAAAAGCTGCTTTATCTGAAAGTATCTAAATAATATACCATCGGGAAAAAAACATGGGAAACAGACAAATTACAATCATGCAACGAAAACTTGTCAATCCATGAAGTTTTATTAAATAATAAAGATCGGAAGTTGAGATTTCAACGAGAAGGAATCTTAAGCAGTATAGATCTTTCCTTTTGACATTAATTCCAGAATCATCACAATTTAACTAAACACAGATTTTTTGTTATAAAAGTAAATGAAATTTTGTTATAAGTTTAAAAATAAAGAAAACACATTTCAGATCAGAAGCAAGCAATTTATGAAGATAATCATATTTTACGTATAAGGGCACGAATGCATAATATTTGTTTGAATGGAAATTTCCCAACAATTTCGCCATCAAGGCGTCTTCAAACACATATTTTTTCTTAGGACTATGTAAATTTTTACACTAATCAAATTTGCAAATAAAACTCAAATTAATGAAAACACCTTTTAAAAGGCTTATTTAGTAAAATTACGTTTTTTTTTTTTAAAAATACTGTTAAAATGATTTAAATTGATTATTAGTTTCTATTATGAATATGACGTATTTGTGTATCAATCCGCCAGATCTTTAAAATTTATTAAATAAATGACTTATTATTATAACTTTATTATTTATTCTTTATCGTAATTAAATATGCATCGTATTTATGAGATAAATATCAACTTGGAAATGAAATTATTTTAGCTTCATGAAAGAAAGGAAAAATATTTTTTTCTTACCTCGAAATATGATGTAATGCGGTTTTGATAACAAGTATAAAAAGGAAAAAAGACATACCCATAATCATGTATTTTGGTGATTGCTCTCTTATACAATTTGTCAAGTGATTTCAAATTGGCTACTTTTATTGCTATATTTCTTTGCGAGCTACAAAATCAAAATGAGTTCCGCTGATAAACAAGAAGATGCAACTTCAATTTCCACTTCGTCATCCGAAGATAATGTCGTAGAAAAAGCGAGTGGAAACTTGGAACAAATGAAGCTGGAAGAAACTGCAGTTGAAGAGAAAAATGAAAATTTAGAACAAGTGAAGTCGATAGGAGCTCCGACAGGCACGTCTACAGCCCTTCTTCCAGCACAAGAACCAATTCCAGGAACAAGTCGAGATCAACATCCAGGCGAGTTCAGTCATGACCAAGGTGAGAGTGGCACGACACCGAGAAAAGATCTCGACTGTCATGCTGAAGAATTGACAGCTTTGGACTCGGTGGACGAACCGGCCGAAGAGCATCCAGTTCCTCCACCTGAAAACGAACCGGAACAACAACCTGAAACAAGCAACCAAGGAAGCGGAAATTTACCGAAAGACTACGCCCATTATCCTCCAATGGACGTGGCTCGTTTCTTCATGCACGGTGACCCTCTGCGTAGCAGGCGGTCATCAAAAAGTAAGAGTGGAAATACATCTTCAGATGTTTCGGATATTCCTGCGGATGTTAGAAGCTCCTTGGAGGAGACTCTTTACTACGAAGCTCCTGAGAGACAAAACAGTGAAGAATCTTGCAGCGAGTTTCGGAGCGCCTTGGAGACGCAAGGTAGTCTCGACGAATCCACCAGTGCGAGCGATTTACCACTCGACAGTGCTCCGATTACGGTATCTAACTTGAGCAGCAGTATGAGTATCTCGACTGATACTGGAGAAGAAGGGAATGAGGCATATAGAGCCAGGTGTGCTAGGGATGCCGATATTCTGGGGGATCCTGATACTTCATCGTCTGGTATAGCCTCCACAGATCAGTCTGAACTAGCAAACCGTAACGATTGGTTTCAAAGGGGCGAAGACTTGGCTGCTGGAGAAAATCGAAATGACCTACCTCCTGAAGTGGTAGAAAACTCTGAGGAAGAGGATTTGGGGCAGAGAGATGCAGTTCTAGCTCTCGATCAATGGATGCAGGGAGGTGCGCACGTGCCTGCTGAAAATCCTATTGAAAAGAATTTGGATAATGAACCAATCGAGAGTGAGGGATCCGGCACAAGTGTCGTTCCACCAGAAATTCCTCCTCGGAGGTATACAACGGGTGAATATGAAAGTTCTGAAGCAGCAGCTGAATGTAGCCCGAAACGAATTCTTAAATCGGAAAGCCTATTGAAGAAAGATTCCCTTGAACCGGCAAGTACATCAAGTGAAGATTTGAGTAGAAGTCGGTCCGTTGAGCGTGAACCTGTCAATCAAACGGGACCTAAAAAGTCAAAAAAGAAACACTGGCAGAAGAGAGGCAAGCTGCGAAGTCTTCAGAAGCCACTCGCGACCTCCATGATATCTATTGAGGAGGAAATCGATACCTCTAAACAAGCTGCGAAGGCCATTGAGGAAGATTCAAAGCCACATCCTGCGGACGATGGATTAAAAGAATCTTCTTCAGGCATGGAAAGTCTTGTTGGTTCGGAACGTGCGAAATCGGATCAGTCGGCAAGTTTACCGATGGAGGTCGAAACTCGAGATATCTATGCTCCTTCCACCTCTAAGCAAGGTCTGGAAACGAGTTCTCATTCTGAAGCCTCAACCAAAAGAGGAAAGAAATCTAGGGCGTTCACCAAAGAAAGTGCAAAAACCAAATCCAGCTTGCCTAGTCCTACAAAATCAAAGCAGGAAAGTAGCAGTAGAAAGCATTCACAGCAACGTAAGGGCAAATCTCCGATATCAAAGGGAAAAAATCCTGACGAACGAAGTACAAGCAACGGTGAAGATGACGATTCTAAAAAGGAACACGAAGGAAAAGACGATGTCCAAGAATAATCTTGTTGTATTTTTGTGCGAGAACTTGCCTTTTAAGATGTGCAATCTACCAAATTACTTGCTTATATCCAACACTTTTCAGTGAAAAATTGTTGGCGAACCTCTAGTTTAAGCAATACGCGGCGGTTATCTTATGATGATCGTGGCTTTGTCCTATCTGAGGAAATCTAGCATTTATAGAACTGTTTGTTTTAATAGACTTTGATAAAGAACGCCGTTTAATTCGTATTTCTTGACGAAAACATAATTTTAAACGTGATGAACGAAGCTTTACTTTTAGGCTTTGTATAATTCCTAATGCATAATTTGATGTAAATTGTATATTCCTGTTTTAATATACATCAAACCATTCAGCTGAACATGATTGTATTGGTAGTTTGTTTGTTAATGAGCCTATTTTTACAGATTGTACATTTACAGTTTTGAATAAAACTTGTTTTATATATGTTGGTGTCTTATTCTTAATAGTTAAGCTTCACTTTCAGAGCAGTAATTATCGTAGTTGAGCACAATATGTAGTAATATTGTCTGTGTTCTGTAAACAAGCAAGATTAGAACTAACATAGTCTAATTGGAATCTATTTGTCTGATCTGTCTAGTCGATATAACAAATATAATCATTTATATTATGACTAATAACAGTACATGCGCAATGAAGTTTTTTTTAAATTTGTTTAATGTCAATACTAGCTCTTAACAATTAAAAAAATAAACAAGCATTTCAGAACATTTAATTATTAAAATATTTTCGTAGTTCGATGATGAAAGTTTTAGATTTCCGGTATGTTTTCCACTTACATAACAATTTGAAAGAAATGTAATTATTGATGCTTAGGAATTAACTGAGATGTTAAGGTCTGCGTAGGGATTTAAAATATCTGGTTTTATTTTACAACGCGTTTATAAAGGAATTCTCTTTGGTATTGAAAATGCAATTCTTCGAAACACTTGCACAATTAATTATTGCGAATATTTTTAGAACATAGTATGCTCATTCTATGAATATATCGACTTTTTAATGTGTTAGGATCGTAAATGTATTGCGAATTCCTTGTACCTTTTCTTAATGCGTGTTAAACATGCAAATTGGATTCGACACTATCAAATTGATTCTTAACCAGTGCTGTAAAAGCAAATTGAGCGCCATTAGCAAGAAATTTTGCAAATGGCATTTCGATATTAAACATGTTCACAAAAGGTAGTTGGATCATGAGTTTGCTGCAGATTCATAAGTAGCCTGTTCAAAGAACGATATGCACTGTACAATCTCAATCCAACTTTAATATTTGCGTAAAATCTACCATATTCTTTAATATTATCGGTGCGCGTAATAGTCAGGAGAATTTAGTTTTTAGTACGAAGGACAACAAAAGACGGCATTGAGCATGCAATCAGTTGCGAGTTAAAATCAGGACTGCGGGAAATTGAGACATCCCTGTTCATTAATACTTTTTCCGTTTGATGCATTTATTTTCATTAAATGTGCGTATGCAGGAATTATACACTGAAGCGTAATATTTCAGATAATGTATGTTTTGAATTAATGCTAAACTCGTTTTAAGTCAGCAGTTTGTAAAACGCATTTAGTAGTAGATCCTAATAAATTGAATCATAAAATGATGTTCACAATGAATAGACAATCGAAAAGTTTCCAGTCATTATAAAATTTCTGTTTATTCTAAGTGATACAGGAGGGATTTATATCCCCCCCCCCCCCTGTACTTTTTCTAGTGGCAAGTAAGTTTGTGTTATCTATTGAATAATTTCCATTACTCGTTCTTGGTAATTAATTTATACGGATAAAGAGATTTATATATTTTTCTTGCAAAATGAGTTTCGATATTTGATAACTGATGGGGAGATTATATATTCAACATATGTTTATATGTTACGTTCATCTTTTGCTGAAGTAGAAAACGTATTTACTTTACACCAATGTATAACATTTTTTACTTGTTTAGTGCTGTAAGTTTAATATTCTGATTGATAATAGACTTATAACATTTCTCGATCGATTCGATCCATTATTTCTGTTATCCATTTTTAACATTGCAGTTTATTATCTGAACTTTATTCCCTAGGTTGTTTATACATTGTGATTCAAACAAATTGGACCATGTAGTTTTCAACATTAGCCATAGACATTGAACATTCTCAGAGGCTAGATTGGCTACATTGAAGTACACAAAGATCCAATCTTGCGGCCTACAATAACTAGTTCTAATCTCATCTAATGGTTGCCCTGGGTCTATTTAAAGAACTTATAAAAAATCTTTCCAACATATATAAAGCGTTTACCACAAATTCAAGTCGTGCACCACTTATTAGACAAGTTTTCAAGCACGCTTTTTCTTCAGAGCCAAGCTCTCGCTTTGCTGAATTTTAACCGCTGTACAATTTTCTCTTGGGTTGGAGCTTTTTGGCCTCAGCAGGTGGGTAATACATACATCCTAATACTAAATTTGCTACAATGATTGTCCAAAGTCCTTTTTCTTTTATTTAAACGAAAATTGGAGAATATTCTATGTGATTTTTTTTTAATCAAATAGAAAAAAAATCAATAAAAATCACCGAATCACAGAAATTGTGCCAACATTGGGGAAACATTATGAATCTATAATAAATGAAGAATTCAATACCGGTTGTACTTAAACTGAGTAGAACTTCACTTGATCATTTATATTAACCTATATTGAATTTGAATTTTTATTTTGACATTTAATAATTCATTTTGACAGAAATTGAACCAACATCCGGAAAACATAAATCTATAATAGGTGAAGAATTCAGTAATGGTTGCATCTTAAACTGTGTAGATGTTCACATGATTATTTATTTAGACATATATTTGATAATTTATTTGGATAGAAAATGAACCAACATTCGGAAAACATTATAAATCTATAATAGGTGAAGAATTCAGTAACAGTTGCACCTTAAACTGTATAGAGCTTCACATGATTAATTATTTGGACATATATTTAAAATTTTATTTCGACAGAAATTGAACCAACATCTGAAAAACATTATAAAGCCATAATAAATGAAGAAGTCAGTACCGGTTGAACCTTAAGCTGAGTAGATCTTCGTATGATCATTTATTTTTACCTATATTGAATTTGAATTAGTATTTTGACATATATTTGATCATTTATTTTGTCGGAATTTAAACCAACATCCGGAAAACATTAGAAATCTATAATAGGTGAAGAATTCAGTAACTGTTACACCTTAAGCTATGTAGATCTTAACATGACTTTTTATTTTGACATATATTTTATAATTTATTTTGACAGAAATTCAAAAAACATTATAAAAATACAATAAGTGTAGAATTCAGTACCGGTAGTACATTAAACTGCGTAGATTTAGACATGATCATTAATTTTGACATCTATTAATTCTTGAATCATCATCACAATTTTTCAAAAACAAATTTGTTATAAATTTAATAATTAGGAAAACGCAATCCAGATGATAAATAAGCAATATATATGAAGATGTTCTACATATGTGAGATTTCCCCAAATGCATACTATTTAGTTGAATTTCTACATACCATTTGTTTATGGAAACTTCCCAATAATTTCGCCATCCAGGCGGCTTCAATAACATATATTACATATGAGTATGTAAATTTTTATACTAATCTATTTGTGCCATTATTTCTCAAATTAATGAAAATTATGCTACACCTTTCCTTAACGGCGTACTTAATAAAATTCCGCTTTTTAAATACTGTTAAAATGATTTATATTCATTAATTACAAATTTTTATTTATAATTATTTTGTATATGTGTATCAATCCGCCAGATTTTTATAATTTTTTTTAAATATATGAGTTTATTATTAACTTCCTTCTCATAATTAAAGATGCATCGTATTTATAAGATGAAAATAACTTTGAAATGAAACTAATTTAGCTTCAAGAAGAAAAAAAAATACTATTTTTTTCTTAACTCGAAATATGATGTAATGCGGTTTTTATAACTCGTATAAAAAGGAAACCTGATATGTGATAGTCAAGCATTTCGGTGATTGCTCTCTTATACAATTTGTCAAGTGATTTCAATTTGGTTACTTTTATTGCTGTATTTCTTTGCGAGCTATATAATCAAAATGAGTTCCGCTGATAAAGGAGGAGACACAACTTCAATTTCCACTTCGTCATCCGAAGATAATGTTGTAGAAAGAGCCAGTGGAAACTTGGAACAAATGAAGCTGGAAGAAACTGCAGTTCAAGGGGAAAATGTGGAGCAAGTGAAGTCGACGGGAACTCCTACAGGCACGTCTACAGCGCTTCAAGCACAAGATCCAATTCCAGGAACAAGTCGAGATCAACATCCAGGCGACGTCAGTCGGGAGCAAGGTGAGAGTGGCTCGACACCGAGAAAAGATGACTGTCATGCGAAAGAATCGACAGCTTCGGTCTCTGTGGAACAACCGGAAGAGCAACCAGTTCCTCCACCTGAAAATGAACCGGAAGAACAACCTATGTCTGAAACAAGCAACGAAGGAAGCGGAAATGTCTCATACGCACATTATCCTCCAATGGACGTGGCTCGTTTCTTCATGCACGGTGAATCTCTACGTAGCAGTCGGTCATCCAGAAGTAAGAGTGGAAATACATCTTCAGATGTTTCCGATATTCCTACGGATGTTTCTGATATTCCTAAGGATGTTGCAAGGTCCTCGCAGGAGACTCTTTACTACGAAGCTCGTGAGAGACAAAACAGTGAAGAATCTTGCAGCGAGTTTCACAGCGCTTTGGAGACTCAAGGTAGTTTCGACGAATCTACCAGTGCGAGCGATTTACCACTCGATAGTGCTCAAATTACGATATCGAACTTGAGCTTCAGTACGAGTATCTCGACTGATACTGGAGAACAAGGAAATGCGGCATATAGAGCCAGGTGCGCTAGGGATGCCGAAATGCTGGGGGGTCCTCAGGATAGTTCATTATCTGGTTTAGCCTCCGCAGATCAATCTGAACTTGCAAACCGTAACGTTTGGTTTCAAAGGGGACAAGAATTAGTTGCCGGGGAAAATCGAAATGACTTGCCTCCTGTAGTGGTAGAAAACTCTGAGGAAGAGGATTTGGGGCAGAGAGATGCAGTTCTAGCTCTCGAACAATGGATGCAGGGAGGTGCACGTGTGCTTGCTGAAAACCGAATTGAAGAGAACTTGGATGATGAACGAGGCGCGAGTGTGGGATCCGGTTCAAGAATCGTTCCACCAGAGATTCCTCCTCGGAGGTTTATAGCGGGTGCATGTGTCAGTGGTGAAGGATCCAGTTCTCGAAACGTTCCGCCAGAGATTCCTGCCCGAAAGTTTATATCGGGTGAACACGGAAGTTCTACAGCAGGAGATGAATGTAGGCAAGAACGAAGTCTCAAATTCGGCAACCTATTGAAGAAAAGCGAAGATGATGACAATTGCTCCCTTTCTAGACATTCAAGTTCTGATTCAATTGAACCCGCAGGTGCCTCAATTGAAGATGTGAGTAGAAGTCGATCCGTTAAGCGTGAACATGTCGATCAAGCGGGACCTTCACAGTCAAAAAAGAAACACTGGCAAAAGAGTGGCAAGCTGCGAAGTCTTCAGAAGCCACTGGCGGCCTCCATGATATCTATTGAGGAGGAAATGGATTCCTCCAAACCAGCTGCGAAGGCCATTGGGGAAGATTCAAATCCACATCCTGCGGACGATGGATTAAAAGAATCTTCTGGCATGGAATGTCTTGTTGATTCGGAACGTGTAAAATCCGATCAGTCGGCAGGTTTACCGATGGAGGTCGAAACTCGAGATATATATGCTCCTTCCACCTCTAAGCAAGGTCTGGAAATAAGTACTCATTCTAAAGCCTCGACGAAGAGAGGAAACAAATCTAGGGAGTTCACCAAAGAAAGTGCAGAAACTAAATCTAGTTTGCCTAGCACTGCAAAATCGAAGCAAGAAAGTAGCAGTAGCAAGTATTCACTGCAACGTAAAAGCAAGACTCCGATATCAGAGGGAAAAAATCCTGATGAACGAAGTACACGCAAGGATGCAGATGACAATTCTGAGAAGGAACACGAGGAAAAAGACGATGTCCAAGAATAATCTTGCTGGATTTTTGTGCGAGAACTTGCCCCTTAAGCTGAGCAATCTACCGAATTACTTTCTTAAAATCCAACACTTTTCAGAGAAAAATGGTTGGAGAGACTTTATTTTGACGAATGCTCGACGGTTATCTTTGGATCGTGGCATCGTTGTTTATCTGAGTAAATCTAGTATTTATTTTAACTTTACTGAACTGTTTGTTTTAATAGACTTTGTTAAAGAACGCCAGTTAATTCGTAGTTCTTGGCAAAACCATAATTTTAAATTTTATGAACGAAGCTGTACTTTTATGCTTTGTATGGTTCATAATATTTGTAAATTGTCTATTCCTGTTTTATTAATGTACATCAAATTATTCAACTGAACATGATCGTGTAGTACTATTGGTAGTTTGTTTGTTAATGAGCCTATTTTTACACAGATTGTACATTTACAGTTTTGAATAAAACTTGTTTTAAATATGTTGGTGTCTTATTCTTAATAGTTAAACTTCACTTTCAAAGCAGTAATTATCGTAATTGAGCACAATATCTAGTAATGTCTGCGTTCTGTAAACAAGTGAGATTAGAACTAACATTAACTTTAATTGGAACCTACTTAATCTAATCTTGTCTTGGAATCTAATCTAACTAGTCTCGTCGATATAACAAATTTCTAATTATTTAGATTATGACTAATAACAGTTGCCATGAAGTAGATTTTTAGTTGCGCTCAGAAATTTGATTTTTAAATTTGTTTAATGCCGATAATACTGGCTTGTAACAATTCTAGACTAAACGAGCGTTTTAGAACATTAATTATTGAAATATTTTCGTCGTTCCAGGTTGAAAGCTTTAGATTCCCGTTATTTTTTTCTCTTGCAGAACAACTTGGAAAAAAATGTAATTATTAATGTTTAGGGTTTTAAAATATCTCGATATTAAGCATGTTCGCAAAAGGAAGTTGGATCATGATTTTGCTGCAGTTTCATAAGTAGACGTTATAAAGAACAATATGCACAGTAAAATTTCAATCCAACATTAAAATTTGTGTAAAAACAACCATATTCTTTACAATATCGGTGCGCGTAATTGTGAAGAGAATTTAATTTTTAATACGCAAGACAACACAAGACGCCATTGTAAGCTAAAATCGGGACTGCGGGAAATTGAGATATTCCTGTTTATTATTTTTTTCCATTGGTGCATTTACTTTCAGTGAATGTGCGTATGCAAGAATTTTAATCTGAAGCGTAATAATCCTAATGCGTTTTAAATTAATACTAAATTCGTTTGTACTCAATAGTTGATAAAAAGCATTTATTAATGTATCGTAATAAATTGTTGGATCATAAAACCATGTTTACAATGAATATTCAATCGTGAACACTGTTTCCAGTCATTATTACACTTCTTTTTATTCCAAGTGGTAAACGAAGAATTTATCTCTCGCTACACTTTTTTCCAGTGGCCAGTAAGTTTGTGTTATTTATTGAATAATTGTCATTACTTGTTCTTGAGTATGTCGATTTATACGGCTGAAGAGATTTCTATATGTCTTGCATAATGAATTTCGACATTTGATAACTGATGGAGAGATTACATATCCATATGCTGATTATATGTTCTATGTTACGTTGATCCTTTGCTGAAGTAGAATACTTATTTACTTTACACCAATGTATGAATGTATAGTGCGCATTTTTTACCCGTTTAGTGTTGCAAGTTCTGATTGATAATAGACTTGCAACATTTCTCGATCGATTCGATCCATTATTTATGTTATCCATTGTTAACATAGCAGTTTACTATCTGAGCTTCACACCCTAATTTGTTCAGACCTTGTGATGCAAATAAATTGGATCATGTAGTTTTCAACGTAAGCCAGAGACATTGAACATTCTCAGAAGCTAGATTACTGTGTACAAAGATATAATTTTGCAGACAACAGTAACGAGTTCTAACTTCCTTTAATGTTTGCCCTAGGTCTATTTAAAGAACTTATTAAAATCATTCAAACTTTTATAAAGCGTTTACCACAAATTCAAGTCAAGCAAAACTTTTCTCAGAGACAAGCTCTCGCTTTGCTGCATTTTAACTGCTGTACAATTTTCTGTTGAGTTGGAGCTTCTTGGTGTCAGCTGGTGGGTAATACATAGATCCTGATACTAAATTTGCTACAATCATTGTCCAAAACCATTTTTCTTCTTTTATTTAAACGAATATTAAAGAATATTCTATGAAATTTTTTTTAATCAAATAGAAAAAAAAAATCAATAAAAATCACCGAAATTGTGCGAACATCGGGGAAACATTATAAATCTATAATAAATGAAAAATTCAGTACCGGTTGTACCTCAAACTGAGTATATCTTCACATGATCATTTATTTTAACCTATATTGAATTCGAATTTTTATTTTGACATATATTGAATTTGAATTATTATTTTGACATATATTGAATTTGAATTATTATTTTGACATATATTTAAAAATTTATTTTGTCAGAAATTGAACCAACATCCGGAAAACATTATAAATCTTGAATATGTGAAGAATTCAGAAACGGTTACACCTTAAACTGGGTAGATCTTCACATCATTATTTATTTTGACAGAAATTGAACCAACATCCGGAAAATATTATACAGTTATAATAAATGAAGAATTCAGTACCGGTTGTACTTAAACTGCCTAGATCTTCATTTGAGCATTAATTTTGAAATCTATTTATTCTTGAATCATCATCAAAATGAAATGAAAAATAAGTTTTGTTATCAATTTATTAATTAAGAAAACGCAATCCACATGAAAAATAAGCAATTTATGAAGATGACCATATTCTACATATGTGAGGTTTCCCCAAATGCATACTATTTAGTTAAATTTCTACATACCATTTGTTTATGGAAACTTCCCAATAATTTCGTAATCCAGGCGGCTTCAATAACATATATTACATATGAGTATGTAAATTTTTATACTAATCTATTTGTGCAATTATTTCTCAAATTAATGAAAATTATGCTACACCTTTCCTTAACGGCGTACTTAATAAAATTCCGCTTTTTAAATACTGTTAAAATGATTTATATTCATTAATTACAAATTTTTATTTATAAATATTTTGTATATGTGTATCAATTCGCCAGATTTTTATAATTTTTTTTAAATATATGAGTTTATTATTAACTTCCTTATCATAATTAAAGATGTATCGTATTTTAAAGATATATATTATTTTGAAATAAAACTAATTTAGCTTCAAAAAGAAAGAAAAAATATTACTTTTTTCTTAACGCGAAATATGATGTAATTCGGGTTTGATAACACGTATAAAAAGGAAACCAGATATGTGATAGTCCAGCATTTTGTAGATTGCTCTCTTACACAATTTGTAACGTGATTTCAATTTGGTACCTTTATTGCTATATTTTTTTTGCGAGGTATATAATCAAAATGAGTTCCCCTGATAAACGAGAAGATACAGCTTCACTTTCCACTTCATCCTCCGAAGATAATGTAGTAGAAAAAGCTAGTGGAAATCTGGAACAAATGAAGCTGGAAGAACTAGGAATTCCTACACGCACGTCTACAAACCTTCAAGCACAAGATCCAATTCCAGGAACAAGTAGAGATCAATATCCAGGCGAATTCAGTCGTGACCAAGGTGAGAGTGGCTCGACACCGAGAAAATATCTCGACTGTCATGCTAAAGAATCGGCAGCTTCGGACTCTGTGAAAGAACCTTTAGAAGAGCACCTGGTACCTCCACCTGAAAGCGAACCGTTGGAAGAGCACCAGGTACCTCCACCTGAAAGCGAACCGTTGGAAGAGCACCCGGTACCTCCACCTGAAATCGAGCCGTTGGAAGAGCACCCGGTAACTCCACCTGAAGACGAACCGGTAGACTACACCCATTATAGTCGAATGGAAGTGGTACGTTTCTTTATGCGCGATGAATCTCTGCCTAGCAGGCGGACATCCAGAAGTAGGAGTAGAAATATTGGTTTAATCCACGGAAGTGGGAATACGACTTCGGATGTCTCCGACATTCCTAAAGACGTTACAAACTTGAAAGAAAGTTTTTACCACGATGCTCTTGAGAGCCAAATCAGTGAAGAATCTTGCAGCGAGTTTCAGAGTGCCTTGGAGACGCAAGGTATTCGGGACGACTCGACCAGTGCGAGCAACTTGCCAATCGACAGTGCTCCAATTTCGATATCGAACTTGAGTATCTCGACTGACACGGGAGAAGATATTGCGGCAGCTTTAGCTAGGTTTGCTAGGGAAACCGAAATGCTGGGTGATCCTGATACTTCATCGTCTAGTATAGCCTACAGAGATCAATCTGAACCAACAAGCCGTTACGCTTGGTTTCTATGGGACGATTCCACTGATGAAGAGGATTTGTTGCAGAGAGAAGCTGTTCGAGCTCTCGCACATTGGATGCAGCGAGGTGCGCACGTGGTTGCTGAAAACCCTATTGAAGAGAAATTGGATAATGAAAGAGTCGCCAGTGAGGGATCCGATTCAAGAATCGTTCCACCCGAGATTCCTCCTCGGAGGTTTATAACGGGTGCATGTGGCAGTGGTGAAAAATCGGATTCTCGAATCGTTCCGCCAGAGATTCCTGCCCGAACGTTTATATCGGGTGAACACGAAAGTTCTACAGCAGGAGCCGAATGTAGGCCAAAACGAAGTCTCAAATTGGGCAACCTATTGAAGAAAAAAGATGACAATTGTTCCCTTTCTAGACAGTTAAGCTCAGATTCCGTTGAACCCGCAAGTACATCAAATAAAGATTTGAGTAGAAGTCGGTCCATTAAGCGTGAACCTGACGATCAAGCGGGACCTTCAGAGTCAAAAAAGAAACATTGGCAAAAGAGCGGCACGCTGCGAAGTCTTCAGATGCCACTCGCGACTTCCATGGTATCTATTGAGGAGGAAATCGATTCCTCTAAACAAGCTGGGAATGGCATTGAGCAAGATTCAAATCCACATCCTGCGGACGATGGATTAGGAGAACCTTCTTCTGGCATGGAAAATCAACAATCTTTTGCTTCGGAAAGCTCTAAATCGGATCAACCGAAAAATATACCGATGGAGGCAGAAACTCGAGATATCTATGCTCCTTCCACCTCTAAGTAAGGTGTGGAAACAAGTCCTCAAATTCCCGGTTCTCTTTCTAAATCTTCAACCAAGAGGAGAAAGAAATCTAGCAAGTTCAAAGAACATTTAAAAACTAAATCCAGCTTGCCTAGTTCTACAAAATCAAAACAAAAAAGGGGAGAAAGTTGCAGTAGCAAGAGTTCACCGGAACACAAAGGCAAATCCCCGATATCTATAGGAAAAGAATGTCCCGACGAACGAAGTACACGCAAGGATGAGGATGACGATTCTAAGAAAGAACACGAAGAAAAAAGACGATGTCCAAGAATAATCTTGCTGGATTTTTTTGCGAGAACGTGACATGTTAACTGAGCAATCTACCAAAATACTTCTTTAAATCCAACACTTTTCAGAGAAAAACGGTCGGCGAGACTCTATTTTGACGAATGCACGAAGGTTATGTTTGGACCGTGGCATCGTTGATTATCAGAGTAAATCTAGCATTTATTTAAACTTTACAGAACTGTTTGTTTTAATAGACTTTGATAAAGAACGCCGGTTAATTCGTAGTTCTTGACAAAAACACAATTTTAAACGTGATGAACGAAGCTTTACTTTTATTTTTTGTATGATTTATATTGCGTAATATTCAGAAATTGCATATTCCTGTTTTAATGCACATCAAATTGTTCAACTGAACGTGATCATGTAGTTATATTAGTAATTTATTGTTTGTTAATGAGCCTATTTTGCAGATTGCACATTTACAGTTTTGAATAAAACTTGTTTTAAATATGTTGGTGTATTATATTTAAGCTTCACTTTCAAAACAGTACTCATTGTGGCTAAACATAAGGTTTACGAACTTGTTTTCTGAACACGGAACAAACAGTTATAAAATATGTATATAATTGGAAATTAGTTATATGGTATATTTAGACTATGATTAATAACGGTATTTGCGCTATGAAATTTGAATTTCATATTTATTTAAGGCCAATAATAGCTTTTAACGATTCTCCAATATATATATATATATATACATTTCTGAATAATATTTAAATAGTTTCGTAGCTTCAGGTTGACAGGTTTAATTTTCCGTAGTTTTTTACATATACAATCTAAATGAAACGTACTAGTTAAAGTTTAGAAATTATCTGAACTGTTAGGATCTGCTTAGGGAATTTAAAATAGCTGGTTGCAATTTACTAAACAGCACATTTATGTAGGAAGCTTCTTTCGTATTAATAATCTGCATAATCGAAATATTTGCGTAATTGATTATTATCCCTTTTTTTTTTTTTCGGAACAGGATGTGTCCATACCATTAATGAGTTTTCAACACCCCACGATTCAAATGTGAACTAGAGTTCCTACCAACCTACTTAATGTGGGTTGTATATGCAAATTAGATGCAAGTAGCCTTCACAAAATATGTTTCTTATCTGGATCAGAAAAAAACAAAATGGATACTATTAACCAGCATATTTTAAAGATTTTCATCTCTAGATTAAAAACGTGTACATAAATGAAAGTTGGATCACTATCTTTGCTTAAAAATTTCTTAAATAGATGGTTTAAAGAATTTTATGTATATAAAAAAAATTTAATTCAACATTAAAATTTGTCTAAAATTAGAGCTATATTTACAGACATTGGTGGGCACAATAAGAGAGTTTAATTCTGAACACGCATGACAACACAAAAGCCCATTAGACAAAATGAAAACTACAAATCGTTGGTCAATTAAAATCGGGTGTGTGCCACATAATAAACGGGATGTTTAATATTTTTTCGTTTGATACAAGGTGTCTTAAATACAAACAGGAAGATACGATGGAATTTTATAAGAATGCGCAATATACAGTAGAACCTCTAAGTCGATCTTCTATAAGTCGAAAACCTCAATTTCTTTTTTTTTGTTCCCTTCCCTTCAAGCCCCAAACCTCCATTACTCAAAGTTTCAACCCTTTATATGTCGAAATAGTTAGTCAACCCCCATAAGTCCTTTTGGTGTATATTTTCTCTCCGTAACTTGAAGAGAAAAAAATTGGACCTGTATATCTCGAACATTAGAAATGTTTCATTTTACAAACTTTACAACTCGATTATTTGAGAATAATTCCCTCTATAGCTCGAAGAAAAATAAGTTACCGATTTTAAGGATTTGCCGACAATGCACGTCATTGTTTCGTAGAAAACAATGTATGAGTATACAGTAAATAAAATAACCAATTCTATGAAATAATTCTTCTTATTGCTATTGATTTCATTTGAACTCTAGCGAAGCAAATTTTTTGTTGTCGATTGCAAAAATATCAGAAGTAGTTTGGTTTTACTGCAATACACATCTAGTATTTTAACAACAATGCATGAATAATATTGTTAAAAAATAAGTGCTGCGAAACATAAAACGAAAACTTCTAATTTCAGGTCCAGTAACTTAGAAAAGTTCAAAAGAAGACATGAACTTGCAATAAATGGTGGGAAATAGTCAATGAACATTTGACATGTCGGGCACAGAAAAACTCTCATCATTAGTCATCGGAAAAGCTAAGAAACCTCGTTGTTTTTCAAGATGTAAATCCTTACCTTTGAAATATGAAGCAAATACAAGAGCATGGACGATTTTTGGAATTTTCAAAAATTGACTCATAAATATTGACAAGAGAATGTCTAAAGAAAAAAGGAAAAATTCCATTATCCATTGATAATTGCATGGCGCACAATGATATTCCACAAATGAAAGTAGTTAAAATCAATATATGCTTGCCAATACCACATCAAAATTACAGACTATGGATCAAGGCATCATTAAAAACTTCAAGTCATTATACCGGCAAGAAGTAGTCAGGAACATGCTGGATAATATGGAAGAAGAAAAGAATAACTGCGACTACTGCGGCACTCTGGGAGACGGAAGTGACGTCATCAGAGAAGTGCTCGCAACCGGAAGTGACGAGAAGTCATCTTGTTAGAAATGGTGTTTTTTGTAGATAGATAATTCTCCTTAGAAACTTTT
Source organism: Caerostris darwini (assembly GCA_021605075.1). NCBI lineage: Eukaryota > Metazoa > Arthropoda > Arachnida > Araneae > Araneidae > Caerostris > Caerostris darwini. The sequence goes on from BPLQ01013760.1 coordinate 217,896, forward strand.
TCCCCGGTGGCAACGTCGGAATGTTGTACTATAAGGAGAGATAGGAATTCCGAAAATCGTGATGACTATAGTGATAAGATCTTAACGTAAAATAAGATTATGTTCAAGCATTATCTTATGTATTTGCTTGATTACTTTCCGATAACATTATTTAGTCTGAAATATTCGATAACTGGCACCAAACATTCCCAGAAGGGGGATATCAATTTTTTATTACATACCATGTGTACAATCTTAATGCAAAATAAGCTAATGCACAAACATTATCTTATATATTTGCATGATACAAGAGACAGTAACGATAACATTATTTAGGTTTGGAATGTCCGATAACTGGTGCCAGACATGCCCAGAAGGGTTGACATCAATTTTCTATTAAAATTTTCAACCGTGAGATAACTATTTTGAGACATTACATGTGGAAATGTCAGAAGGAAGGAGTTAGGATGTACGTGTCGGATTGTGGTTAGTTCATATATATATATATATATATATATATGTACACTCATGTCCATAAATTAAGGATAATTCAGAATCACACAGAAATTGAACTCACACTTGAAATTTTCACAGAAATTGAAAAATAAAAATTTCATCTGTAGAATTATCACACACATCTTGAAGAAGAATATGCAAATTACAGGAAACCACCAGATGGCGCGGATAGTAGATCACAATAGCGAGAGTGTAAGAGAGGGGTATATAAGGAATGGTGGCAAAGAAGTAAAATTGTTCACAAGCGCTTTAAAAGCCTTTCAGTGCAATAACCGCATAGTTATGGCACAAAGGAAGCATTTGGATAATTTTTTACGTGGTAGAATTATCGGACGACTGGAATGTGGACGTACCCAGCTGGAAGTATCCGAGGAACTTGGAATCTCCTAGAGTGCCATCTCCAGGCTTTAGCAACGATTCCAAGATGATGGTAATGTGAGTAGATGTTACAGCACAGGTCGCCCCCCGAGTTACAACGCCGAATGAGGACCGGTATTTAGCAGTTACTGCCAAAAGAAACAGACGGAGCACAGCATCAGACCTGTCTCGTCAGCTCTATTCAGCTACCGGTACTACAGTTTCAAGGCAGACCGTGTACAGACGCTTAGGGCACATCGATCTATATGCTCGTAGGCCTGTCAGATGTGTTCCACTTACCGCAACTCACTGTCGCCTACCTGGAGTAGAGAGCATGCATTGTGGACACCGCAACAGTGGTCTGGTGTGATGTTTTGCGACGAGTCCAGGTTTAGTTTGCAGTCTGATTCTCGCCGGACTTTCATATGGAGAGCGCCAGGTACCCGTTACCACCAAGAAAACACCATTGAAAAATGGTGCATTGGTGCAAAATGGCTCGTTTGGGGAGGAATTATTCTTGGTTCCAGAACTGACCTGCATGTTCAGAGTGTAACGATGACCGGCTACATCTATCGGGATGTCATTCTGGAACAGCATGTACGTTTGTTTCGGGGCGCCATGGGTCCTAAATTTCTTTTTATGGATGACAACGCCCGTCCTCACCGTGCAAACATTGTAGACGAATGCCTTCAATTGGAGGATATCACCCGTATGGATTCGCCAGCATACTCACCGGACTTGAGTCCAATAGAGCATGTGTGGGATACTCTTGGTCGACGAATTGTAGCCCGCCAACCCCCTCCCACCTGTCAACCGGAACTTCGGAGGGCATTGCTTGATGAGTGGTGTAATATTCCCCAAGATCAGATTGATAATTTTATACTCAGCATGCCTAGGCGTTGTAAGGCCAGTATTGCATCGTCCGGGAGACATACTCCATACTAACCATGCTATACTGTTTTTCGTAAATAGGTTCTTTTTTGAAATTTGCTCCAGGGAGTAAAATTCGCAATTTTTATTAATTATGTCAAACATGTCGCATCTTTTTTGCTCTTTACCTTTTGTTTAATAAATAGACTTTACAAATAAGTGAAATTTGTTTTGCTTCTGTCTCTTTCTTTGCCTGAACTTCATTATCCTTAATATATGGACATGAGTGTATATATTGGTACATTGTCATATTTGATCTCATTTTTTTTCGATTATTTAGTTGATTGGTGAATCTTCTCAAAGTTTTTTGGAAAACTCACAATTTTTTGAGAATTTAATGGAAAATTTTCAATCAGGCGGTAGTATTTCAGATGTTGATGTAAGCATTTTTTTTTTTAAATACTCATGTTTTGTTTTGTTTCTAAAGTACATGTATAGTAATTTTTTCCCTCCTTTTTAGTTGAACGATGCAGTTATTAGAGAGTTTTTGCATACCGTATTTTGGACGTCCGTTAGCTTTTTCTCCCTAGCGCGCATGCTCCTAGGGAACATTATTACAGATACGCATGCGCAATTTCCTATGAGCATGCGAGCTAGGTAGAAAAAGCTAACGGACGTCCAAAATACGGTATGCAAAAACTCTCTGCCATGAAAAATCGCAATCGCCCAGCATTAAAAAAAGAAAGAGCCCAAAAATTATATGAAGCTGTAGGCGTTGTACTTTTTACGATGTACAAATATTCGAAGAGCATTTCAATATACAGATTGTCGTTTTTTCTGCTGGCAATCGAAATCAAATAAGTCAATTTTGATATATTTTTAAGCTAATATAATGTTTAATTCACAATTAGGAAAACAATTTCTTTTTCATTACAGGTGACACACAAAGGTAAAAAGCGGAATTTAAGAATTAACTTATGGCATCACGATAGTCATTATGATGTCATAAAGATGTGTTTTAAAAGGTTTCTTTGGGTCGAGTTATTATTGCGAAAATTGTGAAAAACCTTACAGTAATTGCGAAGCACATCGTCACCTGCAGTAAGTCACCATCGCAAGATGTTATGTGCAAGATGTTATCAGGCACACAAAACCGTCACGGGAAAAAAGAAAAATCCCTTTGTGACAAAGTAAGTTTTAAAAAAAAAGATTAGTATTTTACAATAGATAAGTATTAGTATTTTTAGATTAGTATTTACGCAAATGTACATTTATTATTCTAGATCTACCGATGCAGAATATGCTGCAAGGTAATTAGAAGAAATGAATGCCGCCAAGAATTGCATCGCGGTTTAACAACAAAGTGTCCGTCATGTAATCAGTACGTGATTGCCACGGAACATTTTTGTTATCTAAAAAAAATTTCACCAAAACGCCCGAATGAACGTCTTATTTCTTTCGATTTTGAAACGGATCAATCGTCTGGTGAGCATATTGCAAATTTTGCGCTGGCCCAATATGCAGATGGGACTGAAAAAATGTTTAATGGTTATTCAGCTTGTGAAAACTTTTGTGCATGGCTGTTTACCCGAGAACATAAAGGTTTTACTGCAATTGCGCATAACATGAAAGGGTGAGCACTAGTTGATTTTTTTTTAAATCTCTATTACTTTTTATCCTTTCTAATTTTTTCTCTCTGCAGTAGCTTAGATGGACAATTCATCATGGCATGGATTTTAAAACAATGAATGACTCCAGATGTCATACCAAATGGAGGATTAATTATGTCCATTCTCCATCTACCCTTGAAGATACAAATCATAGATTCGTTGAATTTTCTGCCCATACCTCTGTCAAAGAGGGTTACTTTCCTCATCTTTTTAACATTAAACAAAACCAAAATTACGAAGGGGCCTCTCCTGAAGCCAGATCTTACAGTCCTGATTCTATGCGACCAGTAGTTCGTGAAAAGTTTTTAACTTGGTACGAAGATAACAAAAATAAGACATTCAATTTCCAAGAAGAAATGGTGACTTACTGCACGTATATTACTGTTATTTAAATTATAAGAGTAGAAAACCATTTTTTATACAATATTCAATATATTATTATTTTTACAGATTGGATGTCGACAGTTTAAGGAGATGTTGTTTAGAATTCCGTAGTCAATTTCAAAAGATTACACAAGTAGATCCTTTTCAAGTACTTTTTTTAAAGAAAAAAATTAGTTATTATTCCACTTTTTTTAATACTATTTTTTTTTTCAAGGTACGTGGCCTTTGCATGCATGGTTGTGTTCCGTAGTCTACATGTTACACCTAACACTATAGCCATGGTTCCCATTAATGGTTACATTAACGATATCAGATACTCAACAAAGTCTATTCGATGGCTTGATTTTATATCACATCATGAAATTATTGTTATACTTCATGCCCTCAATGATACTGGTGAGAAAAAAAATTATGGCATTTCTGTAGATGGACATTGTCTCGAGACGAATACAGTTTATCAGTTTCATGTAAGTGTGTTTTTCAGCGGAGAGAT
>BPLQ01013762.1:0-10596 GCA_021605075.1 Caerostris darwini
ACTCGAAAAATTATTCTTGCAATATTTTTAATAAATGAGCAAAAAAAAAAAACCCATTCCAGATGCATTTATTAATTACAGCTAAATATGAGGGTGAAAAAAGATTCCTCATTAATTTTTTTTATATTTCTGAAATATAAGTTAATATACCAGTCTTAAAATGTAAACAGTATACAGGAACGTTTTCATTCAATTGCTTTATCTCACCTTTTGGCTGTGTAGAATCAGCATCCGTTTTGAGTCGTTTAATTTGCGGACGTTTAAACTTACTCATCAGGAATTCTGGCATTTTGGGCGTGATTCCTGAAAAAGGAACGAAAACAGCACACATTACTACTAGGAGTAATTATATATAGGACAGTGTATCTGCGTCATACTTGTGTGTCATATAATAGAGAAATCTGAAGATTAGCGCCAGGTAGACGACTACCGACTGCAAGATGCTTTATACACGTTATCATAATCTCCGTTGATTCTCCACATTTCCAAGAATAGCAACTACAACGCATGCCACAAGTGTATTTGAAACTGAAAATTCCCACATGTGACCTGCGCAATGGATTACGAGAAGAACAAACAAAACTTGTGCATTAAAATTTGAGTCAGAAAGAAAATCCGTTTTTTAAATAAAAACAAATATATGTTCCATACTTGCCATGAATGAGGCCAAACAATCAATTTTAATTTGATATACACTCAAGAGCCAAAACATTATGCCCCCCTACATTTTGCAATGAACTCGCCTAGATGACGTGGAAGGCACATGATCAGGTGGAAGTGGTATTTAACTGGTATTAAGTGGTGGTATTAATCCATGCCAAGGTGGGTTGAAGCTGTGTTGCGAGCCAAAGGTGGGCCAACTCGTTATTGACAGGGGGTCATAATGTTTTGGCTCTTGAGTGTGTATATATATATATATATATATATGCATTATTATTATTTTTACAATTTAGACAATTTTGTAACCAGTTTATAGAATTTCCTAGTTTTAAAGGGTCATGAATCTATTTGTGAAAATTTAAAAATAGATGCCCTTTTCCGATTGTTGAACAGTTCATTGGCAAGAAAGAAAGAACAGCATTACAATGCGAATTTAAAGACCAACCTCTTCATAATGAGTGAATAAGAATGAAAAACCAAATATTTAGATGGAACAAGCACAGAAACGAAAGCAATATTACCAATTGACCAAGAAGCAAATCGGAGGAGCATTTTCTGCAATGACAATTAAATCCAAATACAGAAACAAAGTAGAGTTAATACCAAATCTTCGAATTGCATTATCAGAGAACAATCAGATTTTTCGAATATCGTTAAACAGAAGCAATCGCATTTCATACGTTATATATATATACACTGAAGTGACAAAAGTCATGGGATAGCAATACGCAAATTTTCAGATGGCAGTAGCATCGCGTAGAACAGGTATAAATGCGCAGTGCTTTCGCAGAGCTTTCATTTCTGTTCAAGTTATTCATGTGAAGAGTTTTGACGTGATGATGACCGCACGACGGGAATTAACAGACTTTGAACGCGGAATGTTAGTTGGAGCTAGACGCATGGGTCATGCCATTTCGGAAATCGTTAGAGAATTCAACATTCCCAGATCCACTGTGTCAAGAGTGTGCCGAGAGTATGAAATTTCAGGCATAACATCCCACCATGGACAGCGCAGTGGTCGACCGCCTGCACTTAACGACCGAGACCGGCGACGTCTGCAAAGAGTCGTAAATTCTAACAGACAAGCAACACTGCGTCAAATAACCGCAGAAATCAATGTGGGACGTACAAGGGACTTGTCTGTTAGAACTGTGCGGAGAAATTTGGCGTTCTTGGGCTATTCCAGCAGAAGACCGACTCGAGTGCCTTTACTGACAGAACGACATCGCTTGCAGCGACTCTCTTGGGCACGTGAGCATATCGGTTGGTCCCTAGATGAATGGAAAACCGTTGCCTGGTCCGATGAGTCACGATTTCAGTTGGTAAGAGCTGATGGTAGGATTCGAGTGTGGCGCAGACCCCACGAAGCCATGGACCCAAACTGTCAGCAAGGCACTGTTCAAGCTGGTGGTGGCTCCGTATTGGTGTGGGCTGTTTTTTCATGGCATGGACTTGGTCCTCTGGTGCGACTGGACCGAACATTGACTGGAAATGCTTATGTTCAGCTACTTGGAGTTACATCCCACCAGCTTACAGCTTGCAGCTTGCAGCCATTCATGGACTTCATGTACCCAAACAACGATGGGATTTTTATGGATGACAATGCGCCATGTCACCGGGCCACAACTGTTCGCGATTGGTTTGAAGAACATTCTGGACAATTCCAACGAATGATCTGGCCACCTAGATCGCCCGACATGAATCCCATCGAGCATTTATGGGACATCATCGAGAGGTCTGTTCGTGCCCAAAATCCTGCACCATCAACGCTTTCACAATTATGGACGTCTTCCAACGACTTGTTGAGTCCATGCCACGTCGAGTTGCTGCACTTCGCCGGGCGAAAGGAGGGCCGACAAATCCCATGACATCCCATACATGTATCCCATGATTTTTGTCACTTCAGTGTATATATATATATTATATGCATTATTAGAATTGTTTTTTTTTGAATTTCACTTTAAAATGCTTTGGTTCAAAAATACTCTGCGAAACAGTTTTGAATAACAAATCATGCCATAGCTGTTGAACATTTCAGATTTCTATTCGTAATTCATAATTTGCATTTAAAACCTTTTTTTTTAGATTATTTAACAATTTTTGTTCATTCACATTTTTCTTACCTGGATTTAATGTATTCATTACACGGATAATTTTTATTTATTCATTTGTAGATATGACTAGGCTATAGCAAATAAAACATTGCTAACACTTTATGAATTAATGAAATAAATAGATAAACTTGTTAATAATATTAAACTTCTTTGCAGAAATTCTATACGGATCTCAGAAGTCGAATATAAAAACCGCATTAAAAACTATCTTAATTGTGTAAGCCAGATATCTAATAACAATTGAAAATAAAAACAGTAAACGCAATAAAGACATCCAATCAAAGCCACAACGTTTAGTACAGATCTGGACAGAAGTTAGGTCAAGCGGAGTGTCAAGCATTTTTTTTTTTATAAAATTGAAAACTATGTTCAATTGTTTATTTTTATTAAAAATAAAACAGGAAGTCTGAATAAAAACAATAAAGGCAAAAGCTTTAAAAATTTTTATAAGCTGTTATAATAAATAAAGTTGGAACGAAGTTGACCGACAATTAGCGATTTCGAATTCAGCACAAGAATAAATGCTCGTCTAAAGCGGCCGCCTAGATACAACATCACAAAAGCCAACTTAAATATATAATTGCAAGTTTCGCGACAAACTTAATATAAAAATACACTGTCATTCGAAACTACATTTAAATTAGAGAAAGCTACATGTGCTTCTATGACCCGCATGTGCCCACTGCTTTAAAAAAAGCTCAGTCTATTCGTGTAATTTAAAATTATATATATGGCTTTAAATTTTAAATATTATATATATGGCTTTAAATTTTAAATATTATATATATGGCTTTGAATATTATATTGGCTAATTTTAAGGAAATTTTATTCTATAAGCCTTTCTAAGGTAATTTAATGCTTCTATGGCAAGCATTTTAAATGATTTTGACTCTTTTACAGAAATGTTTAAAAATACTTTTTCTTTCGCACAAAAAAAATACATTTATATTATTCAAGATCATAAATTTTATCACCAAAAACCAAATAATCACTATGTTTATATTATAAATGGCAAATATAAGCCGCTGTTGTCCCATTTTTCTTATTTATAATATATTAAATTAAATTGTAAAATATGTTTTTTTTTATATTTAATGAGAAAAAGAGAAAAAAAAACTTCTCTCTTTATATTCATTTAAGTTTTACTTTGTAATTCGCTTAAGCTAAATAATTATAAATATGACCTCATCATCCATTAAAGGCATCTATTCAGCTTTACTATTTCAATTAAGTGTTAATTTAATTGATTATTTTCTTTTTAAATACATATTCTGTTTTATAACATTTGGTATAAAAATCATATGTAACGTAAATTAATTTTGCACTGACTTTGTTCTAAAATAACTTACAAAAACTTTGATAATAATTATTAAAAAAATTAAATAAATTAATTGAGTAAATAATGAAAATATATTCATTCTTGAAAAAAAATTTGCCGCTATTAAAAAAAAGGGAAGAATATTCTACGAAATAGAAAAAAATATATATAAAAACGAAACCAAAATCAGATAATATTTATAATAGGCGAAGCCTTTGTTTTACATTTTATTCTTATGTTCTATTATTCTTATGTTTAATTATTAAAAAAAGCATAAAAATGTATTTTAATACTCTGTTTATATAAAAAAGAAATAAATACTAATAAAATTTTATGTTTGCAATGATTAAAAAAAATTCAAAAGTTTAAATCTGTAATATCAAAAAAAATCTTAAATATCAAAATTTAATAAATAAGAAATTCCTATTTGTTAAATTATAAAATAGTTTGGTTATGCTTAGAACTTAATTTCTTTTGAAAATATGCACGTAATGATTCCTAACTTATTCTAATTAGATAAATTAGTCTTTTAAAATATATTTTTAGATAGAGGGAATTTCAGAAAATAGATTTTATTTAATACCTATTATACACTCATGTCCATAAATTAAGGATAATTCAGAATCACACAGAAATTGAACTCTAAAATAAAAATTTCACCTGTACAATTATCACACACATCTTGAAAAAGAATATGCAAATTACAGGAAACCACCAGATGGCGCGGATAGTACGTCACAATGACGAGAGTCTAAGAGTGGGGTATATAAGGAATGGTGGCAAAGAAGTAAAATTGTTCACGCGTTTTAAAAGCCTTTCAGTGCAATAACCGCATAGTTATGGCACAAAGGAAGCATTTGGATGATTTTTTACGTGGTAGAATTATCGGACGACTGGAATAAGGACGTACCCAGCTGGAAGTATCCGAGGAACTTGGAATCGCCCAGAATGTCATCTCCAGGCCTTGGCAATGATTCCAAGATGATTGTAATGTGTGTAGATGTTACAGCACAGATCGCCCCCGAGTTACAACGCCGAATGAGGACCGGTATTTAGCAGTTACTGCCAAAAGAAACAGACGGAGCACAGCATCAGACCTGTCTCGTCAGCTCTCTTCAGCTACCGGTACGACAGTTTCAAGGCAGACCGTGTACAGACGCTTAGGGCACATTGGTCTATATGCTCGTAGGCCTGTCAGATGTGTTCCACTTACCGCAACTCACTGTCGCCTGCGATTAACCTGGAGTAGAGAGCATGCATTGTGGACACCGCAACAGTGGACTTGTGTGATGTTTTCCGACGAGTCCAGGTTTAGTTTGCAATCTGATTCTCGCCGGGCTTTCATATGGAGAGCGCCAGGTACCCGTTACCACCAAGAGAACACCATTGAACGACACCGTTACAGTGGTGCAGGATGGCTCATTTGGGGAGGAATTATTCTTGGTTCCAGAACTGACCTCCATGTTCAGAGTGTAACGATGACAGGCCACATCTATCGGGATGTCATTCTGGAACAACATGTACGTTTGTTTCGGGGCGCCATGGGTGCTGAATTTCTGTTTATGGATGACAGCGCCCGTTCTCACCGAGCAAACATTGTTGACGAATGCCTTCAATTGGAGGATATCACCCGTATGGATTGGCCAGCATACTCACCGGACTTGAATCCAATAGAGCATATGTGGGATATGCTTGGCCGACAGCCCGTCAACCCCCTCCCACCTGCCAACCGGAACTTCGGAGGGCATTGCTTGATGAGTGGTGTAATATTCCCCAAGATCAGATTGATAATTTGATACTCAGCATGCCTAGGCGTTGTAAAGCCTGTATTGCATCGTCCGGGAGACATACTCCATATTAACCATCATACTAACCATGTTATACTGTTTTTTGTAAATAGGTTCTTTTTTGAAATTTGCTCCAGGGAGTAAAAATCGCAATTTTTATTAATTATGCCAAACATATAGCATCTTTTTTGCTCTTTACCTTTTGTTTAATAAATAGACTTTACAAATAAGTCAAATTTGTTTTGCTTCTGTCTCTTTCTTTGCCTGAACTTCATTATCCTTAATTTATGGACATGAGTGTAAGTAATCTGAATCGATATTCGTTGTTTTTTTAAAAAATAAGAATTGAAAATATTGTATATGTTTTTAGAATAAAGAAGAATGTTTGTTATAAAATAAAACCCAACAAATGCCATAAAAATAATCACAGTAAAAATAAAAAATAATATATCACTTGCAATAAATAGTTGTATGTTTCATTTAAATTTAATTAAAAAATATTCTTAATTCCATAAAAAACATGTCAAATTAAATAAGAAAAATAATTTTGAATACTCTAAAGGAATTATTCTGAATTTGAAACAGTCATTCATTTCAACACAGTATTTAAAAAATTACAACCGAATTAAATTTTATATTTTATTGAGTTATTTATTAAGAGATTTATTATTAAAGAATTTCTTTCTTTATTTCTTTTTGTTAATTCATTGGAATTTAAAAAGAACAACAACAAGCGAGGAAATGAAAATTAAATAGATTCTAGAACAATAACATATATATATCAATTAAAAATGAATATGAGAAAGATTACAATTTATCTAAGACACAAAAATATGGAATCAAACAATGTTATATTAGCTTAATAGAATTCTTTAGATAATGTCGCATTCTACATACCACTGGCTTTTAGAATTTCGAAATTTTTCTGGACATTTTCGTAGCGTCTTTTTTCGTATTCATTTAATGTCGTCCAAGCATCAGAAGTGAAGCTGTTCTTCACATTTTTATTCTAATTTGAATTTTCGTTCATTTTATCAAAACTGAATTTCGCTCTTAACAAAATATGGCGGCGATAATAAGTCAAATGAAGTTTGATTTGAACGTTATCGTTTGTTTTTTAATTCAAGAGGAAAATAAATTTGGAATTAGTTGGGCAGACGATTCATTTCTCGAATATATTTATATATGAAATGCAAACTAAATAAATTATATATATATATATATATATATTATGTTATAATAAATTTTTTTAATTTTCAATTTTAATAATTTGTTGATTAAAAGTTTATTTGTTTATTTTAAATTGTTTTTGATTATATTTTATCCAAACGGGTTTTTTATCGTTGTTTTGCTTAAATGTTTTAAGAATTAGAAAAATTCTACTAAAAATGACTTATTAAAATTTATTTTTAATTATTTATTATCAATCTTAATTATTTTAATGTTCTTCTTTTAATTATTCTAATATTAAAGAAATATGCATCGAAAATTGCTTTTTTTTTCATTTTAACATTTTAAGAATATTTCAGTTGAAAACAGAATAATTGTTTTGTTTTCGTGATGAATAGAATAATCATTTGAGGGACTTTTTTTTATTCTATTTTAAAACTAAAATTTTCTTATGATCGATTAATATTAATCAATCGATTTTTATCATTTAGACGAAACCAAATATGAAATTCTGTTTACGTATTTAAATACAATTATTTATATGTATTGAGGCTTTATATGTTTTATAAAATTATTATCTAATTTTTTCTAACGATGTTTATTATTGTATAAAATTTATGAGAAAAATGATAGAAATTTTCGCATTAATTCTGTTTCAATTAAATTATTTTTGTTAACATAATTTCGTTAAACACTTTTATTGATGGATGAAATGTTTTAAATGTTTCTCAATCTCCCTCAATCTATCCTTTCAAAAAATTTATTGCAAAAATGGTTCTTAAGCTTTAAATTATAATATTGTTACAATGATCAAATTAAAAATAATTGGAAGAAAAAAAAATAGAAAAACAAAGACTTTGTCGTAAATGTTCACATCAAATGAATAATAACTTCCCTCGTTGATCACAAAAGCATACACGTGGGGAAAGGAAAAGATAAATATTTATGCCGGAATGGTTTTTCATGGGATTCGAGGTGGGTGAGACCCTCCTAATATGAATTTTAAAGAGTATTGGAGTGGGAAAAAGTGAATGTCATGTTATGATAGCACTGAATATGCCATCTAATGCAATCGGGAAAGACTGCCGGCCATTTATAATGATTCGAAAAAGCAAATTTAATTCATAATGTCACTTTTTTTCCCAAAAATCGGGAAAATGACAAATTAATTGGTTATATGAAATAATGAAATTTCGGTACTTCTTTACTATTATAATGTCCCAGATATATATATATGAACAATGTATGTTAATCAGCTTTAGTCAGAAGAACATCATTACTTTTTAAAGCTATTACCATTACGAAATTGATTAAAGAGTAACATTACTCATTAAAAATCCTAGATATTATATAAAAAAAAGAAGAAAGAATGTAGAAGAAGGAAGGATTGTTTTTTCAAATTTTACTGAATTGTAGTTTTAAAAATAGTCCTATCTAATACAATTGACAAGTGTCCATATAGGGTGTTAGTCGAACGAGAATCCATTTGGTGCCAATTTAATCCCAGGACTTGGTGAATTTTTTTTGTCGCCAAGCCCACGCCAAACAATGGACAGTGTCCCCAACTGAAATGTAAACGTAACCATATTGTCGTTCAATTGGTCCCAAAATCAAATGGCTTTCTCAACATGAAAAATCCCACATTTTTCTTTCTTAATTTTTTATTTGCCAAAATGAAATTGTTTTAATATTTGTAAAATACTGAGGCAATTTTAAATAATTTTAGAATTATATGAATGAATTAAAATTGTAAGAAATTCCGTTATAAACTATATAACGTAAAATGAATTATATAGCAATTCTGAATCTCTACTGTCCCTGAAAGTTAAACTACATTATCTTGGAAAAAATAAATTGTTACAAATTTTGACGGAAATGCAGATTATGTGTCGTAATAATGCTGATATTAAGTCATTCATTTTAATCGTTATATTATGGTATATCGCTTTCTCTTTATAACATACTAATTTCCTTCATCTAATGCTGTAATTAATGGAATATAGAATTGGATAAGGAAACCTGTCTGCACAACATACTCTCTAATAAATATACTCTCTCCGATAATTCTCTCCAATATTAATTCTTTCTTATAATTATTTATTATTTAATTATTTAATTCTTGCCATTTAAAAAAATTAGCACCGTAATTCAATTCGAACGTGAATGATAATTGCTTAAAGGAAATTTATATGTATCAATACGTTAAAAGTATTTCCTATAAAACATTCTTGCGAAATATCAGCGACTTATAAAACATCAGTTAATAAAGGCTTGTAAAAGACAAGTCATATTAAATTAGTTTTAATGGTATTTTGATGAAAAACCCTCAAATTTAACAAGTAATATTTAGAAAAAAAAAAAAAAAAAAAATGCAAGTCAATTCCTACTTTTTTTTCACTCTATTGCAGAAAGTCCTTTATAAATAATTTTCATTCATTTTTTTAAGTTTATCTGGCGCCATCTATTGGTAGATATATGCAACTTAAATCTAAAAAATACTAAAATTAATTAATTAATATTTGAAAAAACTGTATTCACATCAAGTGTCATCCACTACAAGTTAAAAAAAAAATGTTCTTGAACTCGAGTGGATGAATAAAAAGTATTTTATGAACGATTTCTCTCTATTTTCTCTGTCTTCATTAAAATACATATAGCAGAGGTCACAATCCCTATTTTAGCCAGATCTTCGCACAAGCAGTCGCATTTCAATTGAAAAATATGAATTTTTTAACTGAATTTTGTATTGGCATCTTATATTTACATTAAATGTGCTATTATTTAAAAAAAAAATATTTTAAATGTATGGCAATAAGAAATAAATGATTTTTAAATGCAAAAGGATCAAATGACATATGAGTTTCGATTGAATAAGAAAAAATTTTAGATGAAGCCTTATTTTGAAATACGTGTTTACTAGAATTTTTTTTTTATTTCTCAAACCCATATTACTAATTTTAAAAATTAAATCTAGCATTAGATGTATCCAATTTTTTCAAAAAGTCAAAATTGTTATTTAGTGAAAGAAAACAATAGGTCAAGATTAAGTAGTATAAAAAATAAATAATTATCATCAATATATTTTTAATGAATAATTACATTTTTTAACAATGGCATTAATCATGAAGTAGCAACGACAAATAGGTTGATTTATTAAAATTTATTTCATGTTCCAATTAAGTCTGAATACAATTTTATGATATTAACAATGATTCGTAGTACAGGGTGATTACAATTGAAGTCCCACTTTCAAAATGCTGTCAAAAAAGAATCACTCGTCACAATGAGTTCACATTTGAACTGAATAGATTTGAAGAAAGGAGAAACGGTATTGCATAAAAAAAAGTTCCACTGATTTTTCTCATCCCATTTGGTACGACTTTGCCGTGGTGGGTGGGCTTTCCACTCACAGTGCCACAACTGTTGAATGACTTGGAAGTCATTTTTTTCGTCCAAAAACCAAAACAGTCCAGCACATTGAACACTACAGTTGGTTTAATGTGCAACTCATGCCAAATGCGTTGTCATTTCGATTCAAACTATCACT